>OY365821.1:2432524-2467472 GCA_959347315.1 Bimastos eiseni
TAATCATTTTAGAACAAAAGCCTTTAACTTTTTGAATCCCTATAATTGTGCCCCTCGGGAAAAATACAAAAATTAACTACTGCAGTTGACGTTTTCAAACATTCAACACTTGCAAATGCTGCAGTGCGTGTATTCCGATAATAATTTCTTTCTAATCGCTCGCATGCAGATAGTCTTAGTCCCATAAATCAATATCTACGAAGCGCAGAGATCATGCAATCCTAACAGAATAAATCTCTTACTTAAACCGACGAACCTTTCTTCCTTCAGATTCTCTAGCAAGCGGAATGAAGCGATTGTCAACATACATGAAATTTCACCCAAACTATCAGGCCTACCTGTCGCAGATTCTCTGGTCATGCGTGGCCGATGGAATCATTCACGGTGGAGTGACGTGTGTCCAAGCATGTCCGAACAGAGATCGAAAGCGTTTGAGTGTAATTACAAATTTTATCATAAATTTATATAGCGCTATGTATTATGGGTCGCGCGTATTCGCGTTTTTCATAGACAGAGTGAAATAAAACAGACTGAGAAGTAAAGCGTTTGCTTCTGTCCCTTTAAAACCGGACAAGGATAGAGCACGGTAGCCGAAGTGGTTAGAGCGTTCGCTTAGTAACGCGGAGAGTATGGGTTTCGGCCTTCTCTCCTTCTCTGAGACGATTACTGTAATTTGTAACGGAACATTGATATTGCGCCACTTGAGATCAGAGACCCTCACGACACTAGATATAGGCAGAGAACATGAAAGCCTTCAGGGCGCCCTCCGGAAGGTGGCAGAGGGAAGAGAGTAGCTCCTCCGGAGAGGGAGCTGTTCCAGCTGGGTGGGAAGCTGTGTAGAAAAATTTCACTCGAAGTCGTTCGGCGCCATCGATAGGTACGTTGTCAGTAAATCGATTGCGGCGGTTAGGCCTAATAGAGGAATGTAGGCCTACTTAAATTCGACTTCTGCAATCATCTGTTCATATACTGAAGGAATCAAGAGGTGTAACTCGTAGTCATGCTACAGCTGTGTGTCGGTAAATACGTATTCGGTCTACAGTGTATATATATATAAAATAATTATGCCTATGCCTGTTGGCCCTTCGCTATATATATATATATTATATATATATATATATTATATATATATATATATTATATATATATATATATTATATATATATATATATTATATATATATATATATGGAAGTCTTCCTGCCGCGACTCGTGCTGCAATCTTATCTAGTAGCACAACTATTTCTGCTCGTTCTCTTAAGACTTTTCTTTTCTCTAGGGGTTCTTCGCACTGGGAGCTCCTCTGATTAGGTTGTACTGTGAGAGGCGCTTTATAAATCTGTAAATAAAATGAAATCATACATTAACAACAGTACATAGTAAATGTAATAAATAAAATATGAATATGAGTAATATATATTAAATAGACAAGAAGATATTTAAGTAATAAAGCTGACAGCAATTTCTGCAAATGCAATGGTAAGTTATGAAGGTAAATAAGCCCTGAAAACTGAGAAGAATTCAATTTTCCATCTGTTATTAGTTACAATTAGGTAAGCAAGGGCGGCCACTGTGTTGGAAAGTTATTGGAAACAATACCATTGTCCATGAGTAACTTGTTACAATCAGGTGAGCTAATGGAAAATTTATTGGAAACAATACCATTGTCCATGAGTAACTTGTTACTTTCAGGTGAGCTAATGGAAAATTTATTGGAAACAATACCATTGTCCATGAGTAACTTGTTACAATCAGGTGAGCTAATGGAAAATTTATTGGAAACAATACCATTGTCCATGAGTAACTTGTTACTTTCAGGTGAGCTAATGGAAAATTTATTGGAAACAATACCATTGTCCATGAGTAACTTGTTACAATCAGGTGAGCTAATGGAAAATTTATTGGGAACTGCTGCTATAAAATATTGTCTCAGTTACTTGTTAAGATTGGATATTCCAGTGATGACCACCTGTTGGAAAATCCTTGGAAACTGCTCTGCTACATTCTAGAAGCAACTTGCCAAGCTAAGATAATCAAGTGATAACACTGTGTAGGAAATAACAACTAAGACCAATTTCATGAAGTTTAAATATTAATTAAATCACTGTCTGCACATCTGACATTTAGGTTCTAAACAAAATCAAACTTAGGCTATTATTATAACATTTGCAACTGATCTGGAGTAACTAAGCTGTCTGGGTTTTTACTGAAAATTTTCACAATAACACATGAATACCATCAGAGATAAATACTTATTATTAGCAACAATTCCAGGACTGATTAAATCGATTTCAAGAAACTTAGTCAAGTTTGATAAACAGTTTAGCGAAATATTAGTAAAATTAAATAAATTTTAAGGTATTCTACAGTGGTAGTAATAATTATTGCATCACCCTGTGATCGAAGGTACAGACGATAGAACGAATATAAGGACGTCATGAGTAGAAACGATGATATCTTTTATTTTATTCCTTGTATCGACGAACAGACATTCCTGGAAATATGTAAATGACTAATTCTATGCTTGTTTACAAAATAATTTGAGTGACATTAATAAAAGAGCGGACTTTAAATGCATTTAACCGATTTTTAGAATTTTGCAGGGTGATGCAATAATTATTTCCAGCACCGTATTATATGCTTCGAGTTCTAATTTTCTTAGATCTTTAACAATCACAATGCTTGAGTTCAGAAACACCATCCAAAGCACGATAAGAGAAAAACTGTGACAAAATCACACGCCAAGCCAAAAGTAGAAACAAAAGTAGTAATCCTATATCTTCATTAACGACAGGTTCAGTTCTTTATTCGTCGGTAGAAGCAGAGTCTCAGACCTCTTATCATGTGCTGAACAAGCTCTGGCAGAGAACTAAACGATCCGGGGGACGACATCCCAAACTCTTCCAGGCATTTGCTAACCTCAACACAGCGCCTCACCTCCGGCACGAACACCCCTCTCCTGTCTGAGACAACCCTCTTCGCCATCCCATCGTAAAAAAGCCACGGGGAATCGACAGCCGACCCGGACACGACAAACGATACATAATGTCCGTTGACGAGGGAAACCAGTGCGAACAGCTCCATCTTGACGTTGTCTCTGTAGAAAACGTTCGCACAGAGACCAGACTGGAGCCTTGTGGGAGTGTGCATCTTGCGGTCGGCACGCTGGTGAAACTTCTGGAAGCACTCCAAGCAGAAGGAAACGTCGCAGAGACGCATGGAATCTCTCTGCGTTGCTCTGCTCTCGGTTGCGAAGCAGTCGGGGCATTCCTGGTCCGCACGGGTTCCACAGATCTTACAGCATCGTGGGAATCCCTCCAGAATATCCGATATGCTGATGACTGGAGAGGGCAGGATCATTCCTGAGGACGAGGCAGATTCGTGCCGCCTGACATCTAGGATGAGCACATGTGATGGTACTTCGGCAATCCAATACTGCGACAATAAATGAACTCTTTCAACAGCGTGCTGCGTACTTTCCATGAGTAACGTGCAATCGAACTCTGGGATCCGAAAGACGTAATCGTCGCGTCCGGTGGAGGTGGAGATCAGCGAACTGATGCCTAGTAGGTCAGATAGGATGAACTTCAGCGCTTCCGTCGGATCCTCGTGTGCCTCCGAGCTGGACTCCAGACCGTCCGTACATAAATCCGGCTTTTCAATGAGAGAGATGAGCTCGTTGTAACGCGAGATTCTGTCTGCGCTCACGTAATTCGTCGCTCGAAGAGGGTTCACGATCTGCTCCACAAGTACCTTCTTTATCGTTGCTCGCAGACTCTCGTACGAAGGCTCCAGATAGAGCTCGTCGTCAAAGCAAGACGAAAATGCGAACAGCGCAAATATGACAGCCTCGAGCCCACAGGAATTCGAATGACCCTGCAGGCCTTTTTCACGTCCACAAAGCGAGTCCACGGCGTCGGCCGCCACGCTCGGGGGCATTACGCGACCTCGAACCGGAGCCTGGCGAACTTTAAGATCTAGCTTCTGCATTTCTTGAGCTGCAAGTGAGTCCATATTCCCGTCCGAAGATATATCCAATCTTTGACGGGAGTGCGGCACCTCCGTACGTGTGAACATAAGCGACATTTTAGGTTCAATCGTCGTCTGACTCCAGTATCGGGAGCCGTGGGACGATTCCGTGACGTCCGGGAGGTAGTCCGACAATTTCATCAGGCCCATCATCGGGACGAGGGAGGCATGGTTTCGTCTCGCTGTGAACAGCCTCTGCGACTTGTATCGACCCGTTCCGCTTCCAATAGGATTGTCAAAATCGATTCCAACCGTTGCTTCGCTGGTTCGAACGTCCGGTAGATGTCCAATCCATTTGACCGTGCCAAACTCTGGACCTTCGTCACTCATCCAGACCACTCTTTCGCCGATTCGCAGTGGGTATTCATTGTAAAGTGCTGAGAGTTTCAGGCTGGTTCCTTGCTCCTCGCAACCGATTTCCGCAGAACCCCGCGCCTCTTCTGTTCTTGGTTCCTTGAACAGTCGAATTCGATAAATATTTACAAAGAGCCCACAGTCTTCGTCACAGCTGAAGAACTTCCTCTTCCTAAACTCTCCGTTGCTGGAGCCTTTTCCATGGAATGGTGGATCGAGCTCCACGCCAAACTGTCGTCCAATTGATATAACACCGCAGAATCGAACAATTCCAGTCATTGGTGAATCTTTCGTGTTTCCGCCTCTAGTAATCAACACCCTCGAATTGATTCGGATCTCCAGTCCTTCCTGGAGCCACCTCGGATCACCAAAAACCTCCATCCGCTTAGCAGGCTCTTTGACCGCAATCAGGAGTTCGCATATTCCCGTGTCGATCTCATCAACAGAGCTACGTTCTAAGAACACCTGAGTCCCAGAATCTTCGTTTCCCGTACTCATGAGTCTCTCGTTCGAATCGTACAATACGAGCAGAACCTTTGTCTCGATTTGCACGACCTCCTCGAAAGCAGGGCACCAGATGTTTCCTGCCGTGTAAACCTTTTCATCGACCGTTTGTTGTTCCAACTGGAGAAAGCATCTCCTCGTCGTAACCGACATCGTGTGACAACAACTTCTTTAACACACGGTCAAATCAACTGAAATCAACAAAACAACTCATTCGTCCTTTCTTTCTAGACTCTGTTTAATTGAACTCATTGGAAATAATTATTGCATCAAAGCTAGAGATGATACAACGCAATATTAGGCTGTAATGAATAGAAGCAATGAATTTTTCTTAGGTTTATCGGCCAACAGAGTTGAACAGACATTCCAGAAAATATGCTTGTTTACATAATAATTTAAATGACATTACCAAAAAAACTTACTTTACATGTATTTAACCAATCTATAGCTCTTTGCAGGTTGATGCTTTAACTATTTCCACCTGTGTATATGTTACAGGCAATGTGTGAAACAGGGATTTTATAAAATGTCTGATTTATTAGATTTCAGGCAATAAAGTAAAATCACTCATTTATGGTTAGGATTAAAGTTAAGGTTAGGGTCAGGGTTAGTTTAGGGTTAGTGTAGAGTTAGGGTTTTAAAAACTGCCTAGGCATTTTACAAAATCCTTAGTTTGACACATTGTTTGTAACATATATAACATAAAATAATTATTTTGTAATGTAACGTATATAAGGAATAATATATTGCCACTCGAGTCAGCAGCGCCCTCAACGGGCAAGAGAATAGGAAAGTTTTAAGGCATCTCCGAAACTGGCAAGGTGAGAGGGTAAGTAATTCCAGGTGCAGGAACTGTGGTAGACAGTTCCAGGCTGAAGGGCCAACATAGGCAAAGCTCTTCAACTGGTTCATAGCAGTCGGTGTTTATTTACTGTGTTTGCTAAATGTCAGTATACCAAAGTACGACCAGTTATTGGTCAATAAAGAATATGCATACTTACCTACTTACTTTCACAAGCCAGCTACTAATCATATTTCCAGGCAGAGAAGTATTGACTCCACAAAGTGGCATTGACCAGTCCCCACTTTCCTGCCCTCCATTCGTCCTCTCCGTTCCTCCTTTATTCCTACTCTTTCCTAAATACGGATTAAGTCAGCTTTGTCGCCAAGTCTAAGGTCGCTTGCAAAGTACACCTCTACTTTCTGTTAATACATCATCCTCACATACGCATGCATAACATCTATAATAGGCTGGTTACTATCAAAAGCCATTCTAGTCTAGTTAAGCTGGTAGAAATTCCTACTGAAATAACTGAGCAATTACATAACAGAAAATCGACCACGATTAATGTCATTTTCTTCTAACTAAATCATTTATATTTTAAACAGACTACAGCTGACTAACAATAAACATCAGGAATAAAAGTACAACCGCGTTCATAGCCGAAACTTAATCTCAAGAACAAAACTGCAACCACTTTTGTAGCCGCGTAGAAATTTTTTAAAACGTAGACCTACTCCGAGGGCACTTGAAGCAGTACCGCTCGCGTCCTCGAAAACTACAATCGGATCGTAATTAATATCAGCATTTTGTCTTAAAATATTAATTAAATCTTACGGAATCATGTTGAAATCGCTGACTCTGGGTTTATTCGAAGGACATCAAGCACCTATACAGAGATTTAAAATAGTTCGCGCATGCGCTTCAAGAATTGAGAAAATGGGGATTTCTCAGATCAGGGGCTTTCCGGTTCCTGGCGGAATTATACAGAAGTATCGCATTCATCATCATCGTCGTCGTTGTCATCATCATCATTATCAGCATCATTATCAACTTGCAACGCTTTCTTTGAATTCAGTTAAATCAGATTTTAGTTAAATCAATACCGCTGTTCTGAGAGTTTGCTTTTCTGTCTTTTTTATTTTCTTTATCCGCCTAGAATAAAAGTCCTAGCGATATTATGAAAATTTCGAAAACATTCAGATGCGAATATCTATAGACTCTAGACTCGCTAAAGCAACGCATCTGTTTTTGAGCTCGCTGTATTCTTTAAATTCGGTAAAATTATGGACATTTATTTTTAAGTTTATACGTAGTGAAATTCAAGCCCACGATAAAACAATTGAACTAGGATGATATAATTTATTGGAATAAAGTAGAAATTAAAAATTATAGGCCCCATATTACGATAGCATAGTTTCACTTTAACGACACTGTGAGACAACAAAGATATTAGCGTCGATGTCCTTCTTTATCCAGGCTTTGGATTGGCACTGCCAGAGTGCAAGCAGAGGATGTGGCTCGGAACTACGGTATCGCCGTAAGATTACAATAATAATTATTATGAAAAGTTATGAAGCTTAGTTTTCAGTCGAAAGAGGACGCCACACTGTCTCAAGACAGCCATAAATTGTCCGTGTGTTGGTATTGGCAACAAAACAGGTAGACATACAACTAGACAGACAAGTGAACGAACAAGCAAACAAGGCCTAAAGAAACATAGATGGAGATAGACAAACAAACAGACGGAGAGTGTGGCAAAGGTTTCTCTTTCAACACAGACTAAAAACGTCTTCCGAACCACTTAAAGCCCTCGTCATTCTGTGCTATATGTTAGGCAGGCTCATCTAGAAACTAATTAAAGGAGTGGCAAAGGTAAAGAAGTGGAGGAGGAATATAATGTAGCAGAGGTTTTGGACGAGAGAGGAGAAGCTGAGGGAGAAAGGAGGAAAAAACGTATGACGATGAGAAAGAGGAAGAGTTGGAAGAGGTATACGACGGAGAAGAGGAAGAGAAATAAGAGGAAGGGAAGAAGAGGAGGAAGAAGAGGAGGAAGAAGAGGAGGAAGAAGAGGAGGAAGAAGAGGCAAGGAAGAAAAATACGATGAAGATGAGGAATTTGAGGGGAAGAATCAAGGATGAGGAAAGGTGTGGAAGAAAGTGAAGGATCAGTATCAGGATTCAGATAAATTGAGAGATGATCGAGGATGAGAAAGCGGATGAGAAGGAAGAAGGACTAGGCCTAACCCGTCTGGAGCGAATACGTAGGCCCTACCCTCGGGTTAATCCCTGGTGCTTGTTAACTCTTCATTCACGGCAGACCCCGCCTGCATCCAATTTACCGCATTTCCATTATTCCCCTGCACTCTAACTCCATCCTTCCTTACCTTCCCTCTCTTCCCAAATCAATCTGTGTCTTACTCTGTCTATGTCTATGTCTCTGTCTGTCGCTGTCTATTCCTGCATCTGTCTCTGTCTTTCTCTCTCTCTGTCTTTCTCTCTCTCTGTGTCTGTCTCTGTCTGTCTGTCTGCCTGCCTGCCTGCCTGTCTGTCTCTGTCTGTCTGTCTCTGTCTGTCGCTGTCTATTCCTGCATCTGTCTCTGTCTTTCTCTCTCTCTGTGTCTGTCTCTGTCTGTCTGCCTGCCTGCCTGCCTGCCTGCCTGCCTGTCTGTCTCTGTCTGTCTGTCTCTGTCTGTCTGTCTGTCTGTCTGTCTCTCTCTCTCTCTCTCTACCTGCAACCTCGTCGACCCACAACAGAACCTGCAACAGCAGTAGCCTAGGCAACAACCAGGATCTGACTCCAACTATAATTCAACCCTCACAGATGCGTAGGCCTAATGCTGCATTCCGTTGGGATCATAGAATCGTATTTCCAACGGAGAGCGCATCGCATCGTCTAGAAAGCAAAGAGCGTCTGGAATAATTGCATTGGTGGAATTCAAACAAGAAGATATAAAAGTATATAGTTAGTTATATGCAAAACTGGATATAGGCGTGAAAGGAGCTTCTTGTGTAGACCATAGAAGGGTCTATGTAAATTCAAGATGTCGATAAAGCATATTGATTGATTGATTGATTGATTGATTAATTGACTGATTGATTGTCTGATTGATTGATTGTCTGATTGATTGATTGACTGTTTGATTGATTGATGATCCCCATGAGGATCACGTACTTACATGACTACAATTCTCGCGACCATTTGAGACGACAACACCCGTGAAAGGAACGTGGCATCGGCTATTCTGCGCAGTGGGCGGGGAACGACATAGTTGGAACGGCCTACGAAGTTCCGGCCGCGGTTGGCTTCTGCCTTCTGCTATAGGGCCTGGCTACAACTCCAAGGGAACATCTTGAGCTTTTATCGCTACGATCTGTTTTCTTTCCAGCCAACGCCGACGATGCATAACAAGTCCAGAATTACCGCGAGGAAGTGTATGTCGGGATATGTAGCTGGTTGGCGAAATACCACTGGATCATCGTCTGGAAATATACGTAGGGCTTTATGCGAGGGATTGGTTGCGTGTTGTTGATCTGGAACAAAGCAGTTATGGACCCTTTTCGTTCCTCTTTCCGGAGTTCCTCTAAATGGGTGTTCCAGTCTTAGTTCGAGCGGGGTTAATTCAGTAAAGTCGGTGAAGCTTTTCCTTGCGAGACATGTTCGAGAGAGAGGATTCATGTCGGGGATTTAAGTGATGTATTCGCTCGCTGGATGCAGCGGGATCTATTTAGACGGCGCTCTTGTTGCTGATGTTGTGACTGGTACTCTGTTATTAGGGGGAGAATCATTTGTGCGTGATGGATCTGGGAGAAAAAGCCGATTTGTGCGATTACGAGAAGATTCACCGGATGATAGAAGCCACGTACAAGGTAGGTGGACGAAGGAATACAAACATACAGACAGACAGACAGGTAGAGAGACCGACAGACAGATTGAGACAGTGACAGACACGGGTGTAAGGAAAAGATAGGTGGCTTCTTTTCATAACTTACTATGTAACTGGTATGTTTACTTAATAAGGCTTAAACCGAGATTGGTCTGTTTGATACGTTTTTAGAATATCCTGAAGAATTTCAATCCTGGAGTCAAGCAGCTGATTGTTCTTGGAAAAGCACTCCAGAAGACGATACAAAGTCAGTTCAATCAACCATTGCTATTCAATGCAATCATTCATTCATTTCATTCATTCGTTCGTTCATTAGTTGGATCGTTCGTTCGGGTGTTCGGTCATTTACTCAATCATTCGATCAGTAATTCATTCATTCATTCACTCATTTAATTATTCCTTCAGTCATTCATTCTTTCGTTCGGTCGGTCATTCGTTTGTTTGATTATCCATTCATTCATAATTAGAGTCTAAACATTTTCATCATACGATACTGATATTATGTAAAGCAGCGAACATCAACTGCAAAAGCTTCTTCTGTTGACTCAATCGCCGCCTGTTTCCGATAATTGCCGAAGATAAACCGGATGGATGAGAGAGCAGATAGAGTTCTACCATCTGGAAGCACCAGGCTGACCAGACCATACTATGGTTCTGATTAGGTCTTTGGTCGCAGGGCTAGCAACCAGTAAATGCTCTAAGATACGTCTGGCCTGGATTTTACATAACATTTTTTATGTTATGGGTACTCGTGGTGGTGGTGGTGGTGGTGGTGGTTGTGTTCGTTGGTGTGTTGCGTGAGTGGTAGTGTGTTCATTGTTCTTTAGATGTTGGAACTTCGTTTAAGGCTTACAACGAATGTCTCAGCGAACTTGCTCGATCGGCAGAATCATGCAAAGGTTCGACGAAGGAATTAGGTTAGATAACCATCAGATGATCAACATTATATAATCAATTAATCAGTCAGTCAGCCAAACTGGTCAGTCTCTGTCTGTCTATCAACCAATCAATTAACCCGTCCATCCATCCATCCATCCATCCATCCATCCATCCATCCATCCATCCATACATCCATCCATTTATCCATCCCCAGAAGGGGAGTAGTAAATCTCCGAACAAATTACAGGTATTTGAACCGCGACCGTCTCTGCTGACAACCGCTACACAATCTCGCGTGAATAAAGCCAGCCGAGAGTCCACAGCATGAACACCATCCATTTGCCTTACAAGCATCGCTCTGTACTTGTTACCATGCCAAAACTTAAGCAATACTAACCAACGACTCTTTTACTTATCATACTATACGTTTTTTGGTATTGGATTGTACATAGATGTATGTCTGTCTGTCTGTCTGTCTGTCTGTCTCTCCGTCAGTTGTTCTGACTGTCTGTCCGTCTGTCCGTCCGTCTGTCTGTCTGTCTGTCTGTCTGTTTATCCATCCAAAGAGGTTATTGGAGATCGGAACCCGCCGGTCTGTCACCCGCCCGTCTATTCGTCTGTCTGTCTGTCTGTTCTGGTTAGGAAGAAGCGCAGCAAAAATGTTGACATGATTACATACAGGTATCTTATGACACCTCTTGAGCTGGCAATGGACGACTCACAAAGAGGTTATTGGACAGTGGAACCAGTCCATCTCACGACCTGCAGTATATACGTCCTAACTGTAGACGAGTTAGCGTAAAAACATGGGTTTTTCGGGACGCTCTTTTATCTGGTAGATGGCGCAATCCCTCCATTTCCATTGGAGGTTTTTCATTACATTGTCATTGATGATGTAAACTTGCCGGAGTGGAGATCGTCAAGGAGGATATTTAATTTTTGGGATTTTTTTCATTTTGTACGAATTTTTAAAGTTATGTTCGTAAAATGTGACACACTGCATTGTCATGCAAGTCTGAACTGTTTGCAAAATTTCAGCTCTGTATGTTGACGGGAACATACCGAAAAAAGAGTTGAAAGAACTCCGACGATCCGTTCATGACAAACTTTACGCAAGCAAAGTTAAAGAAAATAGGGTTAACATATATATGCATTAAACTGGTCTGTTAATTATTATTTCTCGTTTACTTCTTTAGGTCTCGGGCTTTTGCAGTTAACGGATTCACAAAACGAAATAAATCAACATCTGTCTGAGAGCGTAAGACAAAATTATATCAATCGATCGAGATCCAAGCGATGATCAGATTCAATGATCGAGAACATTTCGATCAAACGTCGTCGTCGTCGTCATCATAATCATCGTCGACAACAACATCCTACGTCTTCTCTTCCTCTTATTCGCTGCCTCCTTCTCTTCATCATCATCATCATCATATCAACATCATCGTCGTCGTCGTCATCGTCGTCATCATCATCATCGGCATCGGACTGTAAAATATAAAAATCAATGTAGAAGTAAAAATGAAAGTAAAAGTCAATACAAAGCGAATTTGAAAGTAAATGTAGACGCGTAGATGTAGATGTGTGGAAGTAGATGTAAATGTGAATACAGGCGCCAATCTACATGTATATCTAAAAGTAAATGCAGAAGTAACTGTTAAAATAAATGTAACCGGAGACTCAAAATAAAGTAGAAAGTCCAATGTAAAAGTAACTGTAAAAGTTATTGTAAAACTAACTGTTAAATTAACTGTAAAATTGACTAATTAAGGTTGCATGAATATAGATTCAAACGGATCAATCCAAGAAGAATTCGAACAAGACATACGAAGGATATCTTCCGATGATCAGATGATGTTGCGACTTTTAATTTGCAATATTCAGCTTTTATTCAAAACTCTGCTCTGATAATGAATCAATGAATGAATGAACGATCGATTGAATGAGTCAGACCATTCAAATGATGAATTACTGCAATTAATGAACGCAGAAATGTACGAGCGAGCAAATGAATCAGTGATCGATCGAGCGAACGAACAAATGAATTGATATGAAATAACAAATGAATGGATGAACAGAATAAAAAGATCGAATGAAAAGAACGAAAGAACGAATCATACTCTCCATGAATGCCAAAACAAATGAATGAATGAATTTGTGATAAATATTTTCCAAATTGGCCTAGTTATTTTTGCTATTGTTTCTCTTCATGGTATGCTTATTTCCTATTTTCCTTCCTCTGTGACATCCTGTCCGATTGAACGAAAATCAGGTTGATATATTTCGGCTAAAAAGCAATATAAAGGTGTGTAAGTGTAATCAAATAGGTATGGATTTGTGGATTTTCTAACATTCCCCTTTTCTCCTTAATTAAGTATTATCATAAAAATGTCAACAATTGTTTAGTGTAATATAACTAAATAGTATCTTAACCTCTTTTAAACTTTTCTCCTCAATTAAGTGTTGTCATAAAAAAAACAACAATCTAGATAGTATTTGAGTACATAATCTATCATGGTGGTAGCGAGTGTTAAGTTAGTAAATAATTTTTTTAATTGTATAAAATCGGAGGATCGTTAGCGTCAATAGCTAGCTATTGATCGCGTATGGATGCCAATGGTGTCAGGTATCATCTGGTAATGTTAGGAAGCATTTAGGGGTTGTGGTAAAATATTTTCGTTCCCTTTATGGAATTCACCTTACGATTAGACCTTTAGCAGCACCACGACATAATCTTTGCGCTTCAGTTTGAATAGGTGACAATTAAATCTATCCAATTGTGGTTGAGGAGAAGTTAACTAACAAGCTAGTCTGACGAAAATCAGTGTGATATATTATGGCTTGACATAAAATTAAAGGTGTCTAAATAGAGTCTTATATTTTATGAATTGGTGTTTACGCGTCAAACAACGCCCGATCTTGTTCTTGTGCTCTATATTTAACGAGTAAGCGCGTAGTTTACAACTAAAACTTCTGAAAGGCTTAAGACATGGAGACGCAAGAGATGCTTTTTTGTCTAGAAAAGCGGAATATAAGTGTATAAATAATATGCACGAATTAAATGCATTGTGAACGGTGGCAATGGTTTTGCAATATAATGATATATATATATACCGGCGTTAGCTCAATTAGATGTATAAAGTAATAGGTCCCTTATTTGGCTGACAAAAGATGAATTCCATTTCTGTAATAACTTGGGACCATTCGTTCATACTGCTTGTAATCTTGTTCATACGGTTCCGCTATTAGATTATTTTTTAATTGGTTAAGCTTCTGCGGCCGAACCTTCTGCCCAAAAATAAACGAAAATTCTGCTTCTACGGCCGAAACCATAAAAACTCTGCGCACGCGCAACCATTGGTGCACGCGCAGTTAAAGACACGTAAAATTTTTACGTGTCTTTAACTGCGTCGTGAGCTAAAAATGGTCGTGAGGGTCGGCTAGGGTCAGATTAGGCGTCGTGAGAGGAGGTTAGGATCATGGTTAGTCTTGTCTTTCGACATTATACGAATAACTTTCGGCAGGCGGCAGCGGAAGTAAATTTTTCGGTGCGTTTTTAACCCGAAAGTAGCTTCACGCTTTCTAACTACTGTACATAGAATGAGGCCGAAGAATGCGATATAACGCTTACATGAATGGCTAAAGAATCGCTAAAGAAGGTTTCTTTTGAACTGTGCGGACTCTTGCACGATCAGCGCAACAGGTAAACAGATAAACAAGGTGGTAGCGCGTGATTTTCAATAAGTTAGTAAATAATTTTTAAAAATGTATAAAATCGTGTGACCGTTAGCGTCACTAACAATTGAACGCGTATGAATGCCAATTGTGTCATGTATCATCTGGTCAAGTTTGGTAGCATTTGGGGTTCGGGTAAAATATATAGTCTTACCGGCACGGGGCTGCTTGGGCGACGTACTTATACGGGGCACCGGAAACTCACCACCATAGAATAATGCAAAGTGTCATGTAAAAATAAAGAGACGAATTGCAAAAGGAAAAAATGCCTTCTATCAAAGAATGGAATTAATGAGTGCAAGTTTGCTAAATGAGTATATGAAGGAGCGGATAATAAAGTCTATTATACATCTCATTTGTTCGTTCGTTCATAATATTTATATAGCGGTCTCTCCAGTTAACTGTTCTATTCGACGATCGATGAGAGAGACTTGTAAAGAGACGTGTTGTCGTTCTTCCAGATAAAAGTCTTCCATGCCGAACTGCTTATTCCGTTGAAAGCGAAACAAGAGACCGAGTTCCGTCACGTTCAGGTAAGCAAACCGTTCGATAGAGTTTATACAGTAACCAAACTGCTTTTGATCTGCTTTAGAACTAATGCTTTGTTTCGCAATCTTGTAGGACATGAAGGGCGAATCCAGACCACTTAGCCAACTCCAAGCATCATTCATGTGGTGCTATAATGGGATATGTTTACATAATCATACGCTTGAGCTGTGGACAATGTTTGAAAGGGTTGTTGAAAGATGTGATGTCGTGAATTCTGTTGTTGATGCATAGATATACCGATGCAGCAGAGGTGTAGCAACAAACAGGAGGCAGAGGGGGTATATATACATAAGGTTCATATTATGCATATATATGCATATACATAATATGTATACGCATATATCAACGTTATGTTTGCATTGATTGATTGATTGGTGTATATACTATATACACCAATCAATCAGTGTGAACTTGATGTAGCGTCTATTCAAGAATTCTACTCAGAGACGCTCCCACTCCAACCTCGGCAAAATAAGACAGATTTCTCAGTGGAATAGAAATTTTATAGAGAGTCCCTGGGCAAGAGCCGATGATTCAATGGGCAGGGGGGCTATTCCAAACAGTCGAGCCCACATACATGCATAACATAGATATACACACATATTATATAAATACATGAGGATTATTTCGTGTAGGCTACCGTTACATCAATACCTGGATTATAATTCACCGTTATCATTCACATGCGACTGTTTACTGTATCTCTGTATCGATATAATGTTATCATTTGCACAAAGGTCATCTACGACAAATATTTGGCCGGTCACAAGTACCACAGCAACAATCTTCGAAAGGCACAAAATGCGCTAGAGAAATGCAAGAAGAAGACGAAATCGAAATCCGGTCAGAAGGAAATGGAGGTAGGAAACCAAAGAACACACCGATAGTAATGTAATGCAACGCATGTAAAGTAATGTAATTGTTTATAGTAGGTCTAATGATGAAATGTATCAAAGCAACCGAAAATTTATTATATTTATCATCATCACAATAATTGTATTGTAACCATTTTATCGTAGGAAATCATGCGAATTGTGAAACATTTATACATTGGACCATTAGGAAATTAAGAAACAGAAGGGGCCTACTTGACTCACTTTTGTGCATCTTGTTGATTAATCTTGTTTGATTAATAGGCCTACTAAATTGTTTTTTAAAACTTTTTTCACGTCTGACATTGATTTAATCAGCTGTTAGATCAGCATAAGCTGGATCCCTGCTCTTCAGTAGCAGCACTTTGATGATTCTCTTGCATTCAACCGTTTTACTTTCCTGCATTGCCTTAGTTATTGTATTACTGTTCTTAGTGGTAGCAACTAGCAATCCTCGCTCTGGGTTCTGCATAGTATTGTGTTGAACTGCATTGAATTGTTTATTTGTAACTAACCATTAATGCGATGTATCGTATCTCAGTGCATACTATTGTCTTTTATCTAATTACTGTTAAATGCCGGTTTCTGTTGGATAGAAAACACGACACATGAAAGAATGCAAACGAAAGCTAGAGGAATATTTAAGAAAGAATCTTCGGCTGGTTGGTCCTCAACCTTTCTCCTCAACCTTAGTCCTCAATCGTAAACGAATAAAGACAGTAATATACAGCGCCTGATATCCCTGATCACAAACTCACAAGCGCTGTTTTGTTCCAACGAGAGCGTAAACAAAAGAGACAGACGTAGATAGAGACAAAGACAGAGTCAGACAAAGACAGAGATAGAGACAGAAATAGAGACAGAAACAGTGAGACAGAGAAGGAAAGAGCGAGAGAGTGTTTTGATTTCATGGACCCTTCCTCTTGATCACCTATTAACTCAAGGATCTACTTGTCTTTGTCTACTGCTAAAAAGTCTGAAAACCTTGGATACTCTGATCACTGCACAAAGAATTATTTGTGTAGAGGAAAACTTCGCCACTTAAAATGACTTTCCCGTTGCATTATTTGTAATTATTTCTTGTTTTGACAATGTGTCGGCAATGGAATACCTATACAAAAACAGCCGAGATTATTCGCCTTCCAAGATACTCGAACTAAGCCAAATCCACCTAGTTGCAGTATCCACTGCCTTCCTACCTCTCTGGCAATAGAATTCGAATCTTAGCTTCACATAGTTACCTAGGTAAACGACGCAGCGCTTGTGAAACTGTTGGTGCCCTTCGCTTTGCTATAATGTAGCGGATAATTGAATAAATTATGAACAAGTCGCTGCCTTGCGATGTAACTTTAGAGTGGCACTTTTGAAAGTCGAGCTTTACGACTGCAATTTGAACTGTAGTATTACAGATTCGCCTCTTATTAACTACTAGTGGGGTCTTATAGTTCATGTACTTATCCTAGATATGTATTATCTGTTTTAAAGACATATATTTGACTTCGCATGTATTATTCTTTAAGGTATTTTTGTCTGTTGCATATTTTCTTTGTGTTGAGCTTTGACTTCTACGTTTCTAAGGCGTTACTTGAGGAGAGGAAGCGATACTGTTACCTCTTCAATCGACTGCTCTGCGTAGTAGAAGACAGAGTCAGCAAGTACACAAAGGTTTGTTCGACTGCACTAATGAACAATTACGTACATTAACCATTTAACGATAACCTGCGTAGGTCTTCCCACATATTTTAGTACACGCTCGATGTAATAGGATTAAAGAACTAATTAGGCCTATTTGCACAGAGGTTCATTCAAGTGCTCTAGTAAACGTTTTTATATAGCGGCCTTATTATAAGTCCTCTAATTTTTAAAGTCACAACAGACCGTACATTAAGTCAATAACATCAAAATACATTAAACTAAGGTTACTGTAAATTGCAGAGGAGTGGAACATTCTCATTGGAACCAGTTGACCTTATAAGGAATTTAAATGGCAACGATGGGAAGAATATTTTTCACCGAGTGCACCGAATCCTGCTTATCGAGCTACGATTTGCGGTCTCAATTTGGTGCAATACAAATTGAGTGCTACTGTTTGGAATGCAGTAGCGCTACAAAATTCGATTCTGTGTGGAATTTAGGCAAACGAGATGTTAATGGAAGGCCTTCGAAATTGGCCAGAGCTCTGCAGAAGTCCTCACATTCTTCCGTCGACCACGGAACAAGTCATTCACGACTTCGGATTTTCGGTATGCACAACAAAACGTATACACATTTGTGAATATATATATATATAAATATATATATATATCTGTAGATACATATACATATATAACTACATATGTATGTAGTTTTATGTCCCTACATCTATGTTTATGGATAGACATGTATGTACTTATTAGCCAGTGTACGTGTTGTGTATTTTGAGCACCTATGTGTAGTTTTGCTTGAAGCAGTGTTGTATGCAAGACTTGAAACTTAAAGACCAAGACGAGACCGAGACACTAGGTTCAAGACAGTACGAGACAGTAAAAGACAAGTGATCCTATGTAAAATGCTGTAAAATACTAATGTATCAGTTTTCGGGAATAAGGTTCATTTGTAATTTCAATTTGAAACTTATAATGTAAATAGTACATATTCCTGGGAACAGTTTTTATATTGCCGTGCAAGATTTTAAGACAGTTCACGCGAAACACATCGGGACCGCTTGTTCGAGACAGAACAAGACATTGACTTCAAGACAGTTTCTAAAAATTCTAGACACTACCTCGAGACCGAGACAGCAAGCTTCCGAGACCGAGACACTAAAAAACTGTCTCGAGACCGAGACACTGTCTCGAGACCATACAACTCTGGTGCTATATAAATTATCGAATGCGTGAATGAATGAATTTCAGAATAACAGCCAGAGGCTCAGAAACGTGGCTTTTGTTTGTCTTGAAGGACGATTCCTGTGACCTTGAGGACGAACCGAGCGGTGACCACGGTGACGCCAGGGTCAACTCACGACCCCTGAAGCACGACTCTCTTCCGGGCTACGACTGGACGACAAGGAACACATCGTCTGCATCAGCAGCACTTGCGGCCATTGATGAGATGCAGAGGAAACACAGCGTCACTCTGAACCCCACAAGACACATGTTCGAATCGAATGCACAAGGCAGAGAACAGATTTTGTATTGTTTTGTATTGTATGACTTTGCGTTGTATGCTTAGAAAGGACCTTTATCATTCGTTCATTCATTCATTCGCTTGCTAATTCAGTAATTAGTGCATCCATCTACCCAGCCATCCACCCATGCATCCATTCATCCATCTACCCACCCACCCATTCATCAATTCATCCGTCCACCCATGCATGCATCCATTCATCCACCTGTCCATTCATTTGTCCCTCCATACTTCCAGTCGATCCATCCGCCCACCCATTCATCCATCCATCAATTCATCCATCTATCCACCCATGCACCAATCCATCTATCCATCCATCCATTACTCCTACTAACCCACACATAACTGTTATGACTCAGCCTCCGTACCTCTCTCCATTTGTCACTCATCCAGCGGCTGATGAGGCACCACCATCTGTCTCTGATGCTTTCAGTCTTATGGGCTGAAACTTTAATACAACCAACGTAATAATGATTGACAGGTCTCAACAGGTGTCTTCTATTTTCAGAGGCGAAGACCCCGCCCACACCTGGCGTTCTGTGCGCCGTCTATCCGTACGCTGCAGCCACGGAAACCCAGTTGTCATTGGAGACCAATGACGTCATTCGTGTCCATGGTGACGTACAGAATGGATGGCTGTTCGGACGAAACATTCGGACGAACAAGTAAGACCACATTCGCGCCTCTGTAAGGATTGTAAAGATCATACTTTGACTACCTTTTGACGACCCCTACAACTTGAAGCAGCGCTCTTGAATAATCTGGTGCCCTTTGCTTTGTTTCCGAGTGGTGCCTCAGAAGTTTGGATATTACGATTACGCAGAATCTTGATATTAGTGGTACTGATTAATATTAATTTTTAATACTGGATTTTTGCAGAATAGGGCTTACACATGAACATATGTATAGGATTTCATTTATTTTTGTTCTCATTTGTTCGTAATTTCTTATTTGTCGATTAATTCCAGAGAAGGATGGTTTCCCCTCTCCTTCACAGACTTCAACGAAGAACTTTTACAATGGAAGTCCGCACATATGAGGTCAGATATTTTGCATTAGACCCCAGCCACTAATTGATATTAAGACTGTACTGTTAAGCCGATGGGTTGGGTTGGAAGTATATGTTCTTGAAGGGGCGCTATATAAATCCTTCAAATGAATTATAAATGAAGTCATAATTATGATGGAGTAGAAAGAGCATTAACTCTCCTTTCTCTTCTATCTTTTCTTCCTTTTTACAAAGGCATCAGGTTTATTTACCGCATCAAAGTCGGCTGTGCATAGTGATGGATGCGGTGCCTTTGTTCATATAATTTATATCATTTTCCAGTGGCTCTTTATTAGGTCTCACTTTTGTAGTTAATCACTGGTTTCGTTAATTTGTTAATTGGTAGTCACCTGTCCTTTCTTGGTTCTGACATTTGTTAGTTATCATTTGTCTGGCCGTGATTGATTGATTGATTGATTGATTGATTGATTCTGAGTTCGTTTTTCTCTTCTCTATTCTTCTCTTTACATATTTTAAGTTCTTCTGTTCTCTAAACTCAGTGGTGGGTCTAGACTTTTCCAACAAAGGGGGACGCGTAGGCGTCGGAGAATACCACAGAGGGGCCAGTAGGACGTCTGATTTCTTCAAGACTAACAGTGTAATAAAATATGAAGTTGGGGGTACATGGCCCCTCGGCGCCCCCCTCCCCTGTAAGAACCGCCAATCAGTCGTCTTTTTCTCCCAACAGGAACTCCAGTCTGACGAGCCTTCGCAACACTTGGCACACGGAACCCGGTTACGACCTGGATCGCAGACCGTCCAGATGCAGTGAATCGGACGCAAGTGATGCGGCTTCAGCGGCTGCTGTTGTTGCTGCTGAGACTGTTAGGTCAGCCAGGGTCAGTGCACCGGGGGTCACTCGACCGATGTCCTACACTGTATCGGCGTCAACAGCCGACACGGCTGACCACAACCAACTGGTCAGATCCAAGGTATTTATTAGTCTGAGCAACTGCATGTATATGTGTGTATGGAGACTAAAACTACAGTCATTACATGATTTAAGTCAATATATATATACAGTACCAATAACACCGCTATTGTTCGCTCTCTGATGGTGCCAGTCCCAAAACTGGCGAACGAGGATGACGCTAATTATCGTTGTCATCGCACAGTCGTTTAATAACACTAGCCTATATGTTGATTAACTGGCTTATGAAGGCTAAAGAATCCAAGGTTAAGTTTACTATTCTGAGAGTCTAAGTATATCTATGAAGAATCCAGTTTCAAAGGGACTTGGTTCTAAGGACTTGGTTCCTGGGTATTTTCTAAGGACTAGGCATATGATACCTTACCTTACATAAAGAAGTGGTACTTCATCCATGGTACTTACTATCATTACCTACACTCGTAAGAGGCTTATGATCGAAAGCATGATGGGATGAATTCAGTTTTGGGTGGGAGGGTCGGTTTGGTCATTGGGGTTAGGTATACGTGGATGGATGGATGGATGGATGGATTGACGGATGGAGTGACGGATGGATTGACGGATGGATTGACGGATGGATTGACGGATGGAGTGCCTGATAGCTCGGTCGATAATTTATTAATTTGTTTTTTTACGTTTCAGCCTCTAAGTCGAAGAATGTTTGCTTTGGAGCCAATATCTGAAAATATTCCGCCACCAGAGGAGTTCAGAGATCGCGGATATCAGGTCTCGTCTGCCTAAGAGTTCTTTCATTTTAGAGTACTATGACGCTGCATTTAGGTATGTGTGGATTTCCTGTCATTCTTAGAGGCAGATGTTTAAGTTTACACACAAGAATACGGAACTATCATTGCACGGATTTCGAGCAGAGTGATATAGGACCTAAACCAGCGCCTGACGAATGATAACAACAGTCAAGCGTGAATTCCTTGAATGAACGAACTAACCAATTAATTAATTAATTAATGTCATACTATCTACCTGTCTGTCTCTCTGTGGCATAATACGTTTGACTATTGAAACAAAAGATTAATGTAGGCCTGCATTGTTGCTTGAGGCTTCATATAGTATAATTATAATTATAATTTATAAATGAATTCCTACTGACGATCCTTTCTAAACTGTCGTTATCAAACGATAACTTGACCAGCGCTTTAGCAATTCGCTGTGTGTACGTGTCAGTGCTTAATGATAGATATCCTTACCATTTCTAGTTGCTGGTTTTAGGTGAATATTGCAGACAACGCGGTGACCACAGCAGAAGAAGCCACTCATGTTTCGTTGGCAGAGGAACAGACTGCGGCAGAAGGGAAGGCAGTGAAGCAGACTAAAAGCGACGTCACGGCAGCGGAAGACGCAACAGAGACCCAGACTACTTCTGATGCGAATGCGGCAGGGCACCAGTCTGGGTTCATCGTACGAAGATCGACAAATGAACTACTTGCAGAGAACGAATTGACACTATCTGTTGATGGTGGTGGTTGCTTCATACTTCACCAGGTGGAGCTAGTGACTTTCCCACCGCCACCACCGTCACCTCTGCCACCCTTGCCCTCCCTACCACTGCTAAGTCCGTCAAGTACCACCTGCTCCAAACCGCCTCGATATACTAACGACTCCGGTGCTACGCCGGTCCATGCAAGCACTTCTGTTTCGCTGGGAATGGGCAGCTATTGCGTTACAAACCCAGATGGTAGTGTTCATACAAATGAAGGTATCGATGAAGGTAACGCTGCCGGTGTGAATGAAGGTAACAATGGACTCGTCAGTGACCCGGGTAACAGCATCGGGTCCAATACAGGTGTCAGACAGGGTCAGTCTGCTGGTCTGTCCCAAGCACCTGCTCAGCCGAGGGGAAATGCTGGGCACACGGATTCGTCAGCTGTCAATCAACCACCACCTCCACATCGACCGCCGCCTCCACCGCCTCCTCTACCACTTGGATCCTACCACTCCATCAGGTACTTCGAGTATCTTCGTCAGGTACTTTTAAATGTTCTTCAGATAATTAAAGCATCTTCATCGGGTAATTTTTGTATTCATCAGGTGCTTCAAGAATTTTCATCAGGTACTTAAAATATCTTTATCAGGTATTTCAAGTTACTTCATCAGGTACTTCAAGTATCCTCGTCAAGTACAGCAGGTCTGAGTCGTTCCTAATCCCAAGACTTGTTGATTGATGAGCTGTTCATTTAGTGAACTCTGTCATCATCCCTATTGCGTGAAGAAGACGCCTCTACGTGTAGATTAGTACTCAATTGTATTTCTGAAGTTTATTTGCAGTTCACAATAATCGTTATAAACCTCCTTTTCTGTTCTGTTTTTCGTTTCCCAAGGGGTGAACATTTCGCTCGGCCACGCCTAAGGAAGACGCTGTCTATGGACAGCACAAAGCTCAACTGACGTCATCTCGGCCTCTTACAGACGACGTCATCTTGTCCCATCAGAAACATGTCATCTTGCAACGAACACAAACTGACGTCATCTTGGCCCTGAAACAATGACGTCATATAGGCACGATATAATTTACGTCATCTTGGTCTTATCGAACTGACGATGCGCCCCAAAAATTGCAACGTCAACGTCTCTGCAAAGACCATTAAAATCAGTCAACTACATAATATCTCTGTTGTAAAGCTTGACCCGCCTGAGCGTATATAAGCACGTATGGAATCCGTATGGGGCTCAATGATCTCATATGGATGCCGCGTATTTTAGCCCTCATGCATGGGTTCCCATCCTCCACTGCCCATGGATGTTCTGGCAGGGTGAATGCCAGTAACCCCACAATTTAAGGCCATGAATGTGTCAAGTCGCTTGGGCGTGAACCTTTGCAACACGTGGTCTACTTACACTGTTTTGCCTAAGCTTCGTTATCGTAGCGCTAAAGAAATCGTCGTCTATATGCTAATGACCTACTTCTTAGTTCTGCTATAGGCCGGATCTTGTGAATGTTGACCTGATTTCGTATTTCGTCAGCTGATTGGTCATTGAGTACTGTCGTCGTGAACTTATTAATAGGCCTATTTAATTATTATTATAGGGCGAATCAGGAGCTTTGATATTAAACTGCTATCTTCCTGTCTCAACTGGGCCGGGAGCGCCTTCACAAGTGGCACTTTATACATCCAGCCGTTATACATGCATGTTCACAGATACATGTATACAAATGCATAGTATACATGAATGCATGCATACAGGCTCGTAGTAATGTAATGTAATCGAGCATTTATATAGCGCCCCGACAAGATATCTACTCAGAGGCGCTCTCTACGCTGGCCTATGTAATGTTCTTAAATGTCATTATGATCTAGAAAATGCATCAGTTAGCTAAACACTGCACAGTAAACTGAAATGAGTCACCAGTAGTGGGTCCACGCACAAGCGTAGAACCGACCAAAGGATTCCGATCGACATCTGACAGATGGTGTGGATGTTCAGAGTCTCTGGGCCAAGTTGCGTCGATGGGTAGAGCGACGCCTGTTGACAGCATTTGCAGACACGGTGACAATGTTGACGAGTAGTCAGTCGCTCACTGGTGGAAGATGGCGCGCGTTTAGACTTTCGTCTGTGCTCATAAGATTTCTATGATGTTTCCTGTCTGTGCGTGAGAGTGTATCAGCTAGGATGATATAATTTACTGGAAAAAAGTCTTGTAATATACTAGTAAGAAATTAAAAATTATATATTACGATAGTAGGCCTAGTTTCACTTTTAACGACACTGTGAGATAACAAAGATATTAGCGTCGCTGTCATTCTTTAATCTTTATCCAGGCTTGGGATTGGCACTGCCAGAGTGCAAGCAGACAATGAGGTAGGCCTATCATAACAGAACACAATATGTTTTATAGAGGGTCAGATGATCGTATACCTGTGTAAGAACCACTTCTTTTCCTTCCTTTGTTTACTAGTTACTTCTTTCTAATACCCAATTAAATTTATTCAGTTTCTCCTTGAATACCTTTACTGAATGTACTGCAACGGACTCTTCATCTAACTCATTCCATTCTTACAAAAACTTTGAATCGCCGTAAGATATTTTTTTTTACAAAATTAAGATAAGATATTAAGGTAAGATATTTTGTGTTACAATAATATATATGTAGGCATGTATATATATATATATATACATATATATATATAAGTTAATATAGTTTTTCAATAAATATATATTGAAGTTATAGTCGATAGGTGACAGCAGCGCAATGAAATAATGGAATTTCTTGTCATCTGTCATTTGCTGCTGAAGAGGCGCTATACAAATTAGGCATTTAAATACAATTTTATGATATTACATTAGGTGATGATTAGACTTTAATGCCTGTGCTTAACTGAAGAGAAGAGAGAAACGTAACACTACTCGTAAAATATTGACTCTATTTCGACACCTTTAAATTGGGAACGAACCATATGTATCAAACTGATTCTCGCTTAAGATTAGTATTCTTCATCTATAAAATTAATGTTTTAAGCGTGTTATTCCGTTTTAGCTTCTTACTAAATTGAATTGTTGATAAAAAAGATTCTTGGTCTTGGTCTCGGACCCTTAGTCTTGGTCTCGGACCACCCGGTCTTGGTCTCGACGTTTTAATTTCGTGCCCAACACTGGTCTGGTGACTATGGAGCTCGGAGTTTTTGCTGAACCACAATTTAAAGCGATTGGGTAATAGACAATTATGAAACTTATACGTAAATTCCCCTACCTGCAGTTTATTAATACATTCAAATGGTAAAATTCTATCAGAAATACATAGATTAGCTGCATGGGTCCTGCATTGTGCATTACATGCTATTCGTACAATTTGCTTCTGGAGAGTCTAAAGAGAGGTCCAACTAGAACGGTAAGTAGTTGCCAAATTAAAATTGCACTATGTCAGATATTAGCAGACGAGCGTAATATTGATTTTTGAGAGTCTGCCTCGGTAGCACATGTCAGATTCGGTAAATGATATCAATATTTTTTGCCAACTTTTAAGAAATATAAGCAATATGTGTTTTCTATGACAATTGGTCGTCAATGTAAACTCCCAGGAATTTTAGTTGTTGTGACTTTGCTTGTACACTGATTGTCGATATTACTGGCGATTGTGTGATCAAGTACTGAGGCCATCTTTTTCTTAGAGCAGAATAAGATATTATTGGGTTTTTTTGAGGTTATGGAATAGTTTATTTGCTCTAAACCATGATCTTTTTTCCAAGCTCCGCATTCAGTTCAATAATCATTTCATGCAGCGATTTACCAGACACCAACACGTTATCGGCAAACCAGCAGAGATGACGCAACATGAATATCATTTAAATATAGCAAGAACAGTGACGGTCCTAGTATGGAGCCTTGCGGGACCCCCAGATTATATCGAGTAAGCTAGAAGTGAACCCACTGTATAGGACTCCTTGTCTTCTATAAGTTAAAAGTTAACAAGCCAGTTCAGACATAAACCTGTAATTCCATAATGCGCCAATTTTTAAAATATTATCAAGTGATTGACAGTATAAAATGCCTTTGATAGATCAAAGAACACACCTTTTGAAAACATATTTTTATCTTTTGCTTCGGAAATGTTGTCACGCATATCCAGTACTGCCATGCGGGTAGAGAGGCCTTTACAAAAGCCAAATTGGCCACTGAAGATCGTTCCTTTCACGGTTAGGAAAGATATTAACCCTAATATTAAGATATTAAGTCATCTGTATATCCGGGTTCGCTGAGTGTTACTTGAAGTGCCAGTTGTTACACGAATCGGATCCCAAGTACTCCCAGATTCAAGGGAACGTAGCCTGAAACAATTTACCCTCCGTCAAAATATAGAGTTAATATTCTGCATCATTATTTGAATTGGAATGGTTTTCATATCATGATTATTATTTTTTTCATGCACTGAGGTAATTCGTTCCCCCAAGGGACTTAGAAACTACTAATTTGATGTCGAATTATTTGTCTGGAGGGTCAGGTCTCGTCTTCTGAGATGAAAGGAAAGGTGCTATTAAAAGCCACAAGATCATAGCGCTGGATACAGATCGACAATCGTTGATAAAGAAACTTCACCTCGCGCTTATCACCAGTGATGGAGGAAATTCGACCGCCAATCTCATTGATAAAATCAGCCGCAAATGGATTCATGGACCCATGAATTCAATGGGAACAGGTTGAAAGATGTGTTTGTACGGACATATCTCAACAATTGAGAAATAAATGAGAAAAATGTACAAAACTAAGTATCGTTTAGCCAATTCATAGTTTACCTCCTTGATGTTGTCCTCATCTTCCTCCTCTTCAGCTTTATCCTCCAGCATTTTCTTCTGCTTTTGACCGTCTACTGCCTCTTCTCTTCTGTCCTCGTACTTCTTTCCTGCTTCTCTGCTTCTCCTCTTCCTCTCCTCGTCAAGTTCCGCAATCCTCTTCTATATCTTCTTCATTTCTTTCTTCTTCTCTGTGGGGTCAACATAGGGCCAGGCCCAGCCTCAAGCTCACCGCCACTCGAACTGAATAGTTGTCCAGAGTGAGGCATGTAGCCTCACCCTCGACATTACTAATCGAATTATATTTTTTATCGAGTTCTTATTATTATTATTATTATTATTATTATTATTATTATTATTATTATTATTATCCATGGCATTCATCAAGTATGATCCATCCAACATATGTAGGCCTATGCAGTTTTATTTAGCAGTTTTCCAGCTCTTATTCTATCTTTGCTGTAGCAGAGTCGCATCGCTTATCAGGCTTTTTATTTGTCTAGGTTAGCGAGTTGTTTGTGAGGCGAACTTGTTGCAGTTTGACTGTATTACGGCGATATAAAAGTCATTGTTATTGTTATTATTATTATTATAATTTCTATGCTATTCTTGTAATATTATAATTTTATTGTTTTATTATTATTGTTATGATTATTATTATTATTAAGTATTATTATTATTATTATTATTATTATTCTTAAGCAATTCACCTTCCGTCAAGATATTTTTTCTTACTGTTAGAATTATTACAATAATTATTATTATTGCTATTATTAGTATTATTCGAATTATTATTTTTATTATTGTGATCATTATTATTATTCATCGTCGCCGTCATCTACCCGGAATTGAGAGACAGTTTATCGTAGAAAATTTGATTGAGGCTTGAGGAGCAGACAGAAAAGATTTGGGTGCTTTGAGGGGTCAGTCATTGTTTCAGGCAATAAACACTTTTAATTGTATCACTTCTATAAACCGCCAAGTGCGCATATGCATCATTACAGATTAATAATCCTATGTGCCGTTGATAGTACAAGCTGTTCACCTGCTTTTGGAAATATACATATTCTTGCAACATGGAAGTATGTGATTATGTTTAATCTATTCCTCACTTTTAAGTAATAGAAGCGAATTATTTAAACCTATTTTCAATTGTATTCATGTATTAAACGTTTGGAAGAGACAAATTAGTCAACAGTGCCAGTTAGTAAACAACAGACTGTACCTCAATTTTGATCGAGCATGAGTTTGAGCCTACAGCTAGGCTGGATTGTTATTGTAAGTCAACCCACAGTTAATGAACTGTGGATTGGTATAACTATAGGAAATATCGCCAAATTATTGATATATATATTCACTGACAACAATAACGTGTGATTGGTACAATCGCATTCGCAAATCACCTAAGTATTGGTGAATTGATAATTCACCAATACGCAAATAACAGATGACGTAATTATTATCAAGATTGCAGCCAAACCGTAGTTTCGATCAACCAATACGATATCGCATGCACAGCACAATAGCGTAGCCATGGTAGCCACGGATTAGTAGGTAAAAGGAGTTGAGAGGTTTCAACCCTCGAATTTGGGTGAGGTCGGGTCAGAGGTCATGGGTTCCGACGATTAAGACCAAGCAGGGGTCAATACTAAGCTGTCATGAAGTCTGGACCCGGTCACACGTTTCGAATTCCTACACTGGTGAGACGCAAAGGCGTAACTGTGCGCTCATGTAGGCCTATATTAATAAGCGCTCACGCGACTACTTCTACAACGGAAGGTGGCCTGGCTAAAGGAGATCGAAAATAGTAAGTTAGATGTGCGAAATTGTAAAGAATGGTCTCATTTATCTGCCTATCTTTTCGAACACGTATAACAACGAAATAAATTACAGATTATCTTTGAAAGATTGCGTAGCAGTTCGCGCAACGCCTAGAGACTAAAACGAAGTAAAACAGGTGTAGCTGGTATCTCATGCATGTCGTAACAGCGCACAAAGAAACGTCGGAAGCGGGAAAAGCCTATCGAGTAAGGTATGGACTATTTGTCTGCATTCAGATATAAACAAGGCTGTATATTAATAAGCAAGTAGGCCACAAGAAACAGGGTGAAGACAGAGGTTATTTGTTAGCATTCAGCGAGAAACTCCGATGGTGAAGCGCTGCGAAAAGAAGAAAGGAGAAAACTACACTGTGTCCGGAAAAAAAGGACCCCTAATGATATATGAAAATAAATAGTAAATATTCGTCCATTTTCAAATTCCTATCTACGCTGTGTAAATGAATGTTCACGTCACCTACCTTGGAAACGATTGTCGTTGCTAAGATACCACTAAGATACCACTATATCATTCGCTACGTGGTGCGGCTGGCATGGCGTTATCCGCGCCACGTAGTGAATGGTATAGTGTATTTTGCAATTTGACCACCACACAGACCAAATACACAGCGAGATAGGAAGCGTCATATTTTAGTCTACGACTCTACCATCTTTGCTAATGCTGTATAAAATTAGATAGTTCCTGTCATCCAATAATGACGTCAAAATAACGTCATTGCATCAAAACTCATTTAGTCACTCAATCACGGTTTCGGTTGGTGTTTCGGCTCTTGGAAATTTGCAAATCCGCTTCATAGACTCTGGAGTGAAAATAAATGTAGCTTATCACCAGGACTGCTTTTACTGCTGGAAAATATTTGCCTGATATTCAAGAATATTAGAATATTCGGATAAATAGACATTTCAGCAAGATGGATCTCCATCTCACCGAGCTGGTGGACGAATGAATTACTGGCTAAGGAAACTCCAGATATTATAGCTCTTAATCTCGGGCCTCCAAACAGCCCAGACTAAAATTCGGCTGATTACAAGATATGGTGGATGATGCAAGAGAACGCTTACAGGACAAGAATCAGAGACATTGAAGAACTCCGTTTGTGAATTATTGAAGCCTGGCAGGAATTTATCAGCTGGTCATTAGTGTTACTAATCGGATAGTGATCAATGGCGCACGCGTCTTGAAGCGTGTGTTGAGGCAGAAAGCGAACACTTTGAGCACACCTTGTAGTCGAGTAAGCAAGAACCCAAAATGTACTTTATTTGGCATAAAATGCTTAAAATTGCGCAGGCTTCTGGGGCTCCAGCCCCCAGACCCCGATAGAGAACCATACAAAGCTCCACACGCACCCTAATTATTAGGAACTTATTGCCTCCCAACCCACATGCTCTGGCGACGCCACTGCATACATCACCTATTTTGCTAAAAGCCCTAAACAGAAATGCACTTCCAGCTGAAGCTGGGTACCACGGCTAGTTTTGCTTTGGCCTAATACTTAACTTGATCTAGCTTCTAAAAATCTGACTGGTTTGCAGTTCAAGTCTGTAAAGACTGCAATTTCCAATGCTTCGACTGCAAACGCCGAAATGTCGAAAAGCTTTCTAACGTCTAAATTCTCAGCTTGCTTGCATATAATTCAAGCAAATTTGTTCACACATTGAGATGATTTAAGACTTATATTTCGAAATAATGGTTTAAAAATATGAGGCAAAGAAGAGCCCAAATGCATTCCATTTGGCATCAGATGCTAAAAATTTCGCAGGTTACTGGGACTCCGCCTCAGACCCCAGTGGGGAAGCTTACGACGTTCCTCCACACTCCATAGTTGTTACGAGCTTTCTCCCCCTCCGACCCCAACCTCAGAGCTCTGGCGACGCTACTGAATGTTATTTCAGTACAAGAATACATTTGAACTAAATTGATGGTAGTTTATCGACAACATTACAATAAATTGAAAATTCTGCAGATATATTTTAGGCAGTTCTTAATACTTCAATTTTGAAGAAAACGACATCGTTATGACGTAATCACTGGATGACAGGAGCCATCATAATTTATGCACTACTCGATAAATATGTCAAGACTAAGCGCTTTTAGAATTTTAAAAATCAAAGAATATTTACTATTTATTTTCATATTGTCATTAGAGGGTCCTTATATTTCCGGACACAGCGTAATTTCCGAGAGGACTTATGGCGACGTTTAGTTTCACTGATCAACAAAACCATCAATTGGCGATCGCAGATTCAGGCTCGATACTTGCGGCGAACAGTAGTTAAACAGAAAAATTGAGGAACGTATTGATTTGATATTTGAATAAATAAATTGATTGATTGATTGAGTGAGTGAGTGACTGGCTGGCTGGCTGGCTGACTAACGATGACGATGACGACTCTCTCTCTCTCTCTCTCCCCTCTGCTGCCTTCCGTTGAAGCTTGACTGTTCTTCTTTAGCCTAGCCATATGTTGAGTCGTGAACGCCATTGAAATCGAGTGGCGCTATATAAGATTTCCTATTTCATTACACTACATGGATGGATGGATGAATGGATGGATAAATTAATTGACGCAAAGATGGATTGATAATGAATGAATGGATGGTCGGTGGAATAGATGAATGAATGAACGGACAGGAGAGATATTTGCTTAACTTGATCAATACAACCACCTTTATACAGAGTCCTCTGAAGCCGAACATAGCATAAGTTTGAAGCGGTTTTTGAATCCTTTTCAATATAAATTAAATTATCGAATTGTGTTGCTTTCAGAATACGATATTCTATTTCTCTGACAAATTCAGTAACCGGTAAAACATCGAACGCATCTCTTGCTTCTTCTATGGGAGTGGAAAAGCGGAAGTTGTCAGATGTGTTGGAGTAGCTACTAGTTATCCCTGCAAAGTAGAATTTCCCGCTAATAAGTTTCGTGTGAATAGTTCCTGACAACTATTCATGTACTATCAACGCTATCATCTCATCATCAACTTCGTCCAATGGGTTCATCCTCCGTTGGTGGAAATCGCATGTTCTACTGTTCTTTTCCAATCGTCTCGGTCCTGCCCTATCAGGCTTAGTATGTGAATATCCCGTCCGCATAAGTCTCTGTCATCGTGGAGATATTCCTTGTTTGGTCTGCACCTTCTCCCGGTGCCATCAATCATGCCAAACATAGACAGATAGATTAAGTATTATCTACAACATACTCAGTTATAAATTTACGTTTATCCTAATGAAACTGCAATTGTCTCTTTTAATTAATCCGCTCTCATATAGTATAAATGTATGTAGGCCCTGGTGAACAGGGCTAACATACACATTCCTAGAGAGGAAGGGGACTAACTGACGCTAGGACAAATACAAAGGCTGAGACAGTGATAAGCGGAGACTAATGCACAAAAAGTACAACGAAAGAGAGGAACAAAATACGGAATAATAGAAAGAAAGGAACCAACAAACAAGGAGTGGCAAGATGGAGGAATAAGACACGGAAAGAAATGCCAGATGCAGATTAGAGAGTGTCTCAGTAAACAGACAGACAGACAGAGATTCATACATACATACAGACACAGACAGACACAGATAGACACAGATAGACACAGATAGACACAGAGATATAAAGATTGGTCTCTGAGTCAACCTCGTAGTTGTCCATCCATTTCGAACTCATTCAACGCATTGCCAGTCGACCGCGTAGTATTCACATCCACTGGTCGTCCATTCCCACCTCCCTCCAGTTTCCCGCTGACCCTCTGTCGGACACTCCGTCCTCGCGCGTATCCCTCACCAGCCGCTGCCCGACACCCTCGCCACCCCCAGCAACATATACCGCCCCTTAGCGAGCAGCAGTCCCCGGTTACTCGACGAACAGTCTTCCGGAAATTATCTGACAGAAAGGCGTAGAGGATCGGATTGACGCAGCTGTTCATGTAGGCAAGACAGCTGAAGATTATCTTCAAGACGACAAGCCACGTGTGATTCATCTCCTCATCGGGATAGAGGACCACGAATTGTACGAAGAGAATCAGCTGAATGGGCAGCCAACAGAGAGCGAACACGACCACTACGACTAACACCAGCCGGGTGACACGCCGCTTTCCCCTTGTCCTCTCAGCGCTCTTGGCGGCCGAGAAGGCCCGTACGGACCCCTGGGCGTTGGTACTTCCTCCCTGGAGTACTCCGCGCATGAGTCGCTGGATCATTAGCCCATAGAGTACGCAGACCAGGAGGAGAGGGACGACGTAGGCGAAGGCGAAGAAGCAGCCGTAGTAGAGTCGTCCGTGGTAGTAGCTCTGTGGGTCGACGCTGCTGTCGTTGTTGAAGATGTATAGGTTGAGGCAGGCGGACCGCTTCTGACCGTCAACGAAGGTGTACTCGATCGTCTGGAATTCGGGGATGATGGGGCTGTTGGTGGTGAGGATGACGAACCAGGTTAGCACCGAGACGAGAGAAGCGTTGCGGTGAGTTCGGATTCCGATGGAGCGGATTGGGTGGACGACTGCAAGGTAGCGATCCAAGGACATCAGGACGAGGGTGTAGACGCTCACGTAAGCCGTCACCTGCGGGGTAAAGAATGGACGACCTTAATAGGACCTGGTTGATCGGAAGTAGGTGGGTGAGTGGGTAACCACTGGTAAGGGTTAAGGTAGTATAGGTGGGCATACTTACTTTCAATCAATCAATCAGTCGGTCGGTCGGTCGGTCGGTCAGTCAGTCAACCACTAATCAATCAGTAAATCAATCAATCAGTCATTCAATCAAATAGACATGATATACTTTCATGTAAAAATTACCTGTTTGCGTGCATGTAAGCATGCATTAAGATGTGTGTGTGTTTGTATGTGTGCGTGTGCTTGTATGGGTGTTTGTGTGTCTGTGTTTATGTATTTGTGTGTGTCTGTGTGTTCGTACTGTGAAACTAGCCCTGTCTTCTGTTCAATGATATGTATTTAATCGTAAAAGTTTGGCTAGACTTTGGTAAAAGTCTAAGGCGATGCTTCGCCGTGTATGGCGCATTGAATTTTCTATTATATTGACTATACAAATAAATAGTATAAATCAAATAATTAAATTGCGGAAATTTGATTGAACGTACTGATAAGGAAGAGATCTCTAACTTATACCGCCAACAAAATGATCTCTCACCTGCACAGCACATTTAGACTGGACCAATCTCTCACCTGTGCAACGTACTGATAGATCTTGCACCAGACATCTCCGAAAGGCCACAACTTGGCACTGTAGCCAATGGCCGTAAACGGTACACAAATGACGATGAAAAGAAGATCTGCGAATGCGAGACTGACGATTAGTACATTGGTCGTGTTGTGCAGTTGACGATTAGAGACGATGACGACGACCACGATGAGGTTTCCAAGGAGACCGAGAACCGCGATCAAACCGAAGATGGGCGGAACGGCGACGAAGACCACTCGCTCGAACTGGTAGATCGCGGTGAGGTCCACTTCGTCCGTGAAGGCTGCGGCAGAATCTGGATGTGGGTGGGACGCCAGGGTTGGGACCGTCTCCCACTGGGAAGCATCCTCCGTAGGGAGAACGATTGACGCTGCTGGAGGTGCGCTGACACTGCGTGGGAAGCGGGACATCTTTGGTGCGTACCAGAGTCCTTCTTTGAGGGATGCGATCCGGTTAAGTCGATGAGCGCTGAGTGCTACGGTGCCGCTAACGTAGACACAGGGGAACGTATACGATCTATTCCCTGCGCGGATCAGAGGTCGAATCTGGCAACAGCAAATAATAAGTTATAACAAACGCATGTACACATATACAAGAACCTATTATACACAGGACTGGAAAGTCCCTATGTAACGCCGCGTCACTAGTTATTGAGCGATAATCTGGAGAAAGAAATTTTCACATCATTCTAACGTAATAAACTGATTCATTAACTTTTAGTTATGAAGATAAATTGACGAGTAACAATTTCAGCATAAGAATAATAACGCCTTTGAATGTTTAAAACTTCGTATTTTCAAATAGAAGCAAGATTTTAATTGAGGCGACATCTATGTTAAAGAGTAATACATTACACGGATATTTGACGAGTGACTGTTCCTTTAATATAGATTCCTTGACAGACATAAGGCCTACTTCGATGCGCACATATATATGAGAGAAGGACG
>OY365821.1:2467672-2475172 GCA_959347315.1 Bimastos eiseni
TAGGAAGCGCTTCTGAGATTTAAGGTTGATTTGCCACTGGTTGATATACATTGAAGGGGTGCTATATAAATCTTGGCAATGAATTGACGTATGAAAATACATTGATGTATTGTACGACGACTTGATCTGTGTTGAGTTGAATAGGAATAGCGAGTCAAGTCATTAATTGATCGCAATTTAAACTCAATCCACTAGTCAACTAAAATAGACCGGAAAGTGGGTAGACACTCCAATCTAACGATCAATGGGTGTATTCACGCCAATCAATTGAATTGGCAGTTTTGAAACTGGGGGGGCCGGTGCCTCCCTCTGCCCCCCGCTTGTTACACCCCAGCTCGGTCTTCATCCGGTCTCGTGAATAAGCTGGTCCTTTCACTTAGTTTTCTTTATAAGCTGGGTAATTTGACTTAGCTTTAGAAATAATCTGTTTTCTTAACTTAGCTTTCACAATAAGCCGGTTATCTTTGACTTGGCCAATAAGCGCTCGTGAATATGCTGGTGCCCTTCGCTTGGCTTTCAAGTGACGCATTAGAAGCCTGGAGATTACGATTACGATACGATCCTCTTGCCTTAGCTTCCTTTACAAGCTGATTGCTCTGAATTACCATTCTTAATAAATGGCCCCATGACATAGCTTTTGCAATAAGCTGGTTCTCTTGCCCTAAATTTCCCAGTAAACAAGTCCCCTCTACTTATCTTGTGCAATCTCAACCAATCTTCCTTTTACTCAATTCTCCTCCCATTTACAATCAATCAGAAAAACTAGTAATCTCCAAGTAATAATAACGAATACGGATCATTTGTTCACTTAGCGCAATTCCCCCAGTCAATCAGGTCGTACTCCTGGTGATCAACAACTCCTCTGTCGCCAGATGGATCCACTGAATCATGTAGGAGACGACACGCCATGTTGTAATAACGCACATCTAGACATGCATCTTTAATAGCGACTCCCAGGAGGAAACCATCAACAACTTTTATTGTTCACTCGTCTGATAGTCCATCGAATGCTGGCGACGACAACCTTATTTATCATTGTTATCCGTTTCATTGTTGTCATTGTTGCTGCTGTTGTTGTTGTCGTCGTCGTCGTTGTTGTTGTTGTTGTTGCTGTTGTATCGGTTAACAACTACAGGTCTACCGTAAATTTGTTATCCCTCATCATTCGGCAATTGAAATTTTCTGCTATGCAGGCCTCTCTGCTACAGGCAATGTCTGAAACCAGGGATATTATAAAAAGCCTATCCAATTTTTATAATACCTAGGAACTTTGTAAAACCCTAACCTTAACCCTACACTAACCCCAGCCATATACTTACCCAAACCCTGACACTAAGTCATGGCTATAATTCGGGGATTTAACAAATTTCCTAAAAACAGGCATAAATCCCTGGTTTCACACATTGTCTGTGACATATAAATCTTTCAGTGTATTTCCGATGAGATATTATGTGGAGCTTGGATTAGATAATATGGGATAGGCAGGCTTTGGATGAGATGAATTGGGCACAAGTTTGGATTGTATAGAACTGTATGTGATTGGTTAGGATTTGGCAGTGGTCACCATGACAACCGTTGCCATAGAGCTGTATCCGTATCCTTGGCAATTTATATAGGCATGTTGTCAATCACGGTATAAACACGCATAAGTCAAGATCGTACTTCGGCCTACGGTCACTATCACTGACCCTTGAGATGACCATGGCCAGACGTGTAACAAGCGGGGGTCAGAGGCCACCGGAGCCCTCCAGTTATTTAGTGCTCAGTGCTCCCCATATCGGTTCTTTTTTATGTTTCTCCAATGGTTTTTTAAAATGACTTTTGCTAAGATAATTTGTGCCCCCCCATTTTTAAAATTCCTGGGGCAAAATTCAAAAGTGGAGGAAAAAATATGGGGGGGGGGATTATGCCCCTCCCACTTTTAAAAACCTTGTTACACCTATGACCATGGCTGACCTTGATGCATGTCGATTTCGACCAGTTCTGCTTGGCAAGAGCCTTTAACGTTCTCATCGATCACGTGATTGGGGCTCAGTGTACTCACTGACCAAGAGCGATAGTGCGACACCAGATTCTGATGTTTCGAGCCATTGCCGTCCGAGTTAAGTGCAGAAATTTGTCGATAAATCCACGTTGGTCCTGGCGGGCGTTAAAGCAGGAAGCGATGAATTATGGCCGTTTGGGGGACGTAGGATGGGATGAGTGATGTCGGATGGAACGAATGGAGTGGGGTGCAGAGGGGAAGACATGCGTCTAGATTACGACGCATCGTCAGTGTCCTCTCTTGACCAGAGCGGTCAAGGGTGAACTGGAGAAGGAATAGGAGAATCGAGACTCTATCTATCTGTCTGTCTGTCTGTCTGTCTGTCTATCTATCTATCTATCTATCTATCTATCTATCTATCTATCTATCTATCTATCTATCTATCTATCTATCTATCTATCTATCTATCTATCTATCTATCTATCTATCTATCTATCTATCTATCTATCTATCTATCTATCTATCTATCTATCTATCTATCTATCTATCTATCTATCTATCTATCTATCTATCTATCTATCTATCTATCTATCTATCTATCTATCTATCTATCTATCTATCTATCTATCTATCTATCTATCTATCTATCTATCTATCTATCTATCTATCTATCTATCTATCTATCTATCTATCTATCTATCTATCTATCTATCTATCTATCTATCTATCTATCTATCTATCTATCTATCTATCTATCTATCTATCTATCTATCTATCTATCTATCTATCTATCTATCTATTTATTTATTTATCTATCTATCTATCTATCTATCTATCTATCTATCTATCTATCTATCTATTTATCTATCTATCTATCTATCTATCTATTTATCTATCTATCTATCTATCTATCTATCTATCTATCTATCTATCTATCTATTTATCTATCTATCTATCTATCTATCTATCTGTCTGTCGATCCATCCATTCATCCATCCACCCATCCATCCACCCATCTATCTTTATACTATCTCTCTCGCTCCATATATATATATATATATATAATTTAAATTGTTGTTTTCTTGTTATTCGTCTGCATTTTCCATATCATGTCGAATTTTCAGTGTCTCAAGTCTCAACAAGATCCGTCATTCATCTTCTTTCCACGGAAATTTACCTTACTTTGTTGAAGCCCTTCCTTCACAAGGTATTGATGAATTTAGCATCGCTCTGTTGCTTATAATCTCCAGACAAGGCCGCTCTATTTAGGAGGCCACACGGTGTCTGACTACGAAGACTATATATATAAAGCGATGCCAACATGAAGGCATTAGTCGTGCGTAAGATGGATGAGTAGGGTGGAGGACTAACAAGTCAGTCGTCTGATCTGAATGTAAAATTGCAAATTGCAAACATCGTAGACTGGATAAAGTCGAGCTGAAAAGCATCCGAGGCTCCGAGTATTTGTGTTAAAATACAAATGCGTGTTTCTATAAATTATTCTTATAAGAACTCATATGAATACGATCCAAACACAACCCGGAGATGTGATGATTTTCTGGAACGGCAAATCACTCAGGCATAGTGAGAGACAAACAGAGAGAGGCAGAGATACAGACACAGACACAGATATATACAGAGCCACACAGAGAGGGGTTATTCGGTTCTGTTACTATACGCGGAAACTGCTTCATCAGACTCAACCTACACCAAATCATTGAAGGTTGTCTTTAGCGCAGGCAATATAACAAACGCATTGGTCTCAGTAAGTAGCATAAACCCACGCATTCATCGTTAACCGCCGAGCACCAAATTGAGGTTTCCATCATGACGGGAACCGTTCCAGTTTTCTCATATCTCGTTAGAGTTTTATCACCGCAGGCGATTCGCTCGTTAACGATGCAGTTTTATGAGCAGCACAAGACTTGATTGGAAGGGAAGGCATCGTAGATCTTCATAAGACCAGCCGGTATCAACTGTATGGGGGAAACAGTTGAGAACACAATTGTTGCTCTCATTGGCACTAACTATCTACTTCTACCTGTCGAAGACACTACACCTTGATTGTATAAGGTAGTGAAGATCGCTCTGGTCCAAATAATTGGTACTAACTGCCAGGCTCTGTTGGTTATTTAAGTGTCATTGAAGTCTTTGGGATATGATTTTCGATTGATTAGAGCGGTCGCTTTCAAATTTGGAGAGTACAGGTTCGATTCTCCTCCTCCTCCTTCTCCTCCTCCTCCTCCTTCTCCTTCTCCTCCTCCTTCTCCTCCTCCTCCTTCTCCTCCTCCTCCTCTTCCTCCTTCTCCTTCTCCTCCTCCTCCTCCTCCTTCTCCTTCTCCTCCTCCTCCTTCTCCTCCTTCTCCTCCTTCTCCTCCTCCTCCTCCTCCTCCTCCTGCTCCTCTGAGACTGTTAGTGTGTAGGAGGGACTTTGAGTGATTGAGTGATTCACGTACATTATTTGGTCTGCGCAACAAACCTATGCTTGGTCATTAGATTGTTGCGCTCTGTAAATGCATAGCAATAATAATAATAAAAATGATGATGATGATGACGACAACGACGACGATGATGACAATGATGATGATAAATAAAAATAATAAAAATATAATAATAATAATAATAATAATAATAATAATAATAATAATAATAATAATAATAATTAATCGAAGATAATAATAACTGAGATCACAGCTCGGATTTCGATCGGACTTTTTCGACGGAATATTCATATAGCCATTACTATTTATATGAATATCACTATTATTATGGCATTAAAATCTCTATCACTATTACAATTATCAATTATATTATAATCTCTATCACCATTGCTATCGCTATTAACTATCACCATTACTAATACTTTTACTGCTATCATGATCTCTATCATTATTACTATTATTATAATTGCTACTATAATTATTACTATCACTGTGTACTATTGTTACTACTCTCGACGGATTAGATTAGGTATACCAGGAGAAGATAAGCGAGAATGCCTAAGAGGAGACGTGTAATAAAAAGCGACGTAAATCCGATGTAAATGCAACGTAATTGCGGTCAATGCTAAATGCAAATGAGCGGTCTCTCTCTCTCTGTCTGTCTGTCTGTCTGTCTCTCTCTCTCTGTCTCTCTCTCTGTCTCTCTCTCTAGCTTAAGCCTCGTGAGTTTTCAATTAGCCAAGTGCATGTTTTATCACTGAGTCGTATCCTTGGATTTATATAGCGCCTTTATTCGAGGGAAAGGCCTGCGTCACTTTCATATAGCAAGCCTGTGTCAGACTCTCTCGCACACACACACACACACACTTATGTATATAATATATAAAATATATGTGCATATATATATGAGAGTTACAAATATATAATAATAATTATAAATTCACATATAATGTAACTCTCATGCGTTTCCTTCATACATAGGCTATATATACACAATACATATACATTTATGTATGTAACTCTAGTGTGTTTCTCATATATATATTTGATATATTATAATGATATATATTACATATTATAGTGATATATATATATATATATACGCATGAAAGAAACACGTGTAGCTACTCTAAGTCACGCAGAGCTGTCGTTCGTAATAAAATGACGGTCTGTCATTGTGACCGACATTAATTGTCCCGCTTATTGGTCACGTGTCATCCGACGCTCTTAAAGTCCAGACTGAAAAGGTTAGTTATTCGGTCGAAGAAGGAGGTGAAGGAAGAAAAATGGATGGATGGATGAAAATAATCGATGTGGAAAAAGGTTGGAAGAAAGAGGAGGTGGGGAAGAAGAGATGGAGGAGGTGGGGGAAGAAGAGATGGAGGAGGTGGGGGAAGAAGAGATGGAGGAGGTGGGGGAAGAAGAGATGGAGGAGGTGGGGAAGAAGAGATGGAGGAGGTGGAGGAAGAAGAGATGGAGGAGGTGGGGGAAGAAGAGATGGAGGAGGTGGGGGAAGAAGAGATGGAGGAGGTGGGGAAGAAGAGATGGAGGAGGTGGAGGAAGAAGAGATGGAGGAGGTGGGGGAAGAAGAGATGGAGGAGGTGGGGAAGAAGAGATGGAGGAGGTGGGGGAAGAAGAGATGGAGGAGGTGGGGGAAGAAGAGATGGAGGAGGTGGGGGAAGAAGAGATGGAGGAGGTGGGGAAGAAGAGATGGAGGAGGTGGGGGAAGAAGAGATGGAGGAGGTGGGGGAAGAAGAGATGGAGGAGGTGGGGAAGAAGAGATGGAGGAGGTGGGGGAAGAAGAGATGGAGGAGGTGGGGGAAGAAGAGATGGAGGAGGTGGGGAAGAAGAGATGGAGGAGGTGGAGGAAGAAGAGATGGAGGAGGTGGGGGAAGAAGAGATGGAGGAGGTGGGGGAAGAAGAGATGGAGGAGGTGGGGAAGAAGAGATGGAGGAGGTGGGGGAAGAAGAGATGGAGGAGGTGGGGGAAGAAGAGATGGAGGAGGTGGGGGAAGAAGAGATGGAGGAGGTGGGGGAAGAAGAGATGGAGGAGGTGGGGAAGAAGAGATGGAGGAGGTGGGGGAAGAAGAGATGGAGGAGGTGGGGGAAGAAGAGATGGAGGAGGTGGGGAAGAAGAGATGGAGGAGGTGGGAGAAGAAGAGATGGAGGAGGTGGGGAAGAAGAGATGGAGGAGGTGGGGGAAGAAGAGATGGAGGAGGTGGGTAAGAAGAGATGGAGGAGGTGGGGGAAGAAGAGATGGAGGAGGTGGGAGAAGAAGAGATGGAGGAGGTGGGGAAGAAGAGATGGAGGAGGTGGGAGAAGAAGAGATGGAGGAGGTGGGGAAGAAGAGATGGAGGAGGTGGGGAAGAAGAGATGGAGGAGGTGTGGTGAAGATTGGTGATGAATAGGTTTATGGTGATGATATTAGGAGGAGGAAGATGGCGATTGCTAATGTAGTTTGAATGGATAGACAGGAGGAAGATTTGGACGATGTAGACTGTTGGAGGGGGAAAGGCAGCAAAAGGAGGAAGAGAAGCCGAAGAGAGGCAGAAGTAGGAGATGAAGCATGAGAATGAAAAGAGGGAGAAACTGGAGAAGTATTAGATGAAGGAGAAGTACTAGAAGAAAAGAAGCTGGAGAAGTAGAACAAAAAGGTATTAGAAGAAGCACAAGAAGGAGAAGCTGGAGAAGTAGGAGAAGAATAAGAAGTAGAAGATAAATAGGGTGGAAAGGTAGGAGAAGAAAGAGAAGCTGGAGGATTCGGAGCTTTTGGAGATGAAGTAGAAGCTGGAGATGACGGAAAATTTGTAGAAGGAGAACAAACGACCGGATTCGGAGAAGAAGCAGAAGTAGGAGAAAATGGAGGAGAAGAAGCAGAAGTAAAATCGCGGTTGTTAGTCTAGCTTGTGATGACAGTCATTTAAAATGTTACAACGGCTGTAGGTCTTGTCGCAGTTTCTTTGCAGACAACACACATCCTGGCCCCGAAGGATCGTCAACTGCCAATCCAACCAATTAGATGAGTGCAGACCGGAAGCGATTTGCCGCAGGAGGAGGAGGAGGAAGACGCCATCTT
>OY365821.1:2477672-2554912 GCA_959347315.1 Bimastos eiseni
TACGAGCACTTATCTATTTCGACCCATTTGTAACAAATGTTTCTGTGTTATAATTGTTGACATATCCAACAACAGGATGGATACCTAATTGAAAATCAGAAGACCCACAGAAATTGGTTGGGCAATATAACTGTAGGGAAGAAAGGAAGGCGCAGACCCTAGAAGAAGACAAAAAATGATGTTAATGGAGCGGATGATGAAGGAGAGGACTGGGCAACAATAATATAGGCGACATTAATTTTGAAGTACTACGAACTAGACCAAAACCACAGAAGAACATTACTCTTATATGCAAGATAACTATTAACTGCTATTATATATGTTTATCTGCTATTGAGACAGAGCCTAATTACATTTCAGTGATTGCAAGACTGATAAAATTAATGCCCTTAAACGAGAGCAACCGACCTGAGCCGAAGATATCCGACGACATAGAAGCATGTAAGTCGCTTTTATGTCGATGGAGTAACGACAAGGACCAAAGAATCCCAGTCATAAACTTCTACTTTATGCTGCGCTATCGTTCTCTCAATTAAATATTATTACCGGACGTAATTTGACGTCAAAACAATGCGAATAAAAGAACGCAGAGTATGGTTTTATAAATGCAATCATTATTTACCGTTGTCTCGTTTGTGCATTTAAGACAAAACATCCTCAGCGCTCGTGATCAAATTACCGAACTTTACGCACTAATTTGCGAAAACTTTCCATTTAGGAATTTATGCGAAAAAAATCGAAAAGAGAAATCACATAATAACATAAACTAGTATTAGCACAGCTGGATATAGGAGTCAAATTCAGACGAGGACTATATAGCCTTGTGAATTGGACAAAATTGTCATTACAATTCCATTGGTCAATCGATCAGTCAGACCTTTCCTTAGCCTGCTTTGTTCGAATTCCCAAAGGAAGTCGTCTCTTATTAGTCTGCCCCGAATCAACTCCATCCTATCCATCTTACCGACGTCTTCGTTCTCTTCCACTGATGTCGATCCCGAAATCTCTGTTATAAATAAATTATATTCTAATCTGACGTAAGACATCTGCGACTCACTTCTAATTGATCGTCAGACATTCATTTAATCACTGAAAATAATGTCATTGGACACATTCACATCCACACATGCATATAAACCAATAATGTATCAAAATGCTTTGTATAAATAGGACTATTGTGTATAAAATATAATAGCACATATGCCTATGTACAGAAAATATGTACAGAATATATACAGTGTATATATCTCATGTTATATATGTATATATGTATGTATGTATGTATGTATGTATGTATGTATGTATGTGTGTATGTATGTATGTATGTGTGTATGTATGCATGTATGTATGTATGTATGTATGTATGTGTGTATGTATCTGGCTATTTATATAGCGCCTTGTAAGAACCTTACGAATGCGCTAAACCCGACAGATTTAAACAAATGCGATCTGAGTTTAATTTAGAAAATGTTTCATTTTCTCCAAACGGTGCAGTGTTGCAAATTTATAAGGTAAGAGCGTTCCAGTATGATGGTCCAATGCACGAGAATATAGGCATACGTATATACAGTGTATAAACATTTATATAATTCATATATTTGTATATATGAATTGGCCACACGCATAATGAGAACGCTCTCGTATGTACAGTATATTGCTCATTATATCCGTTCATCTAAATCCTAAAACACTGTAATAACTATTACTGTGGGTTGTTTACGAGCTCAGCCATGGTTTTGTTTATAATGTTTATGTCGATGTTATAACACGGGACCTGGAGATATAACTGCCAAGATGTGGAGATGGCTGCTGGCAGTACCCATGATTTAATTCCGCAGAAGGGCATTGGAGAGTTATCCAGCTCAATTGATGCCAGCGTGTTTTGGCCATCGAAACCGCGAACGAGCAAGCGTCAGAAGCAACGTTGAGTAATTAATCATTTGTATGGCGCCAAGTATTTAGAATGTGCTTACGTATGTGTAAGGCACCCTACTTGTTTGCGTAACAATGTATGAGTCAAGGTGTATATGTATATAAGTGTAAGTCTATGGCATTTGTGGAGGTGTTTTATATCTCGAGTTAAATCACGGATTAATCGGTTCCAACAATACCAATAATGGGCCGTCATCGCTGTTTGTGTTTATGATTATTACTATTATTATTATTATTACTATTATTATAATCATCATTTTCATTATTATTATTATCATTGTTGTTGTTGTTATTATTTTTTTAATCGAGGTAAATACTGATCCCTTGGGTTGATAAAACTATTCTCCGGAGAGAAGAATCAAATGGTTCTCTGGAACGACTTATCCTTCGGAAAGATCCGGCTGCACAGACGAACCACGGATTTTTATTATTATTATTATTATTATTATTATTATTATTATATCGTAGCACAGATAAATTTTGAGCCGCGCTCATCGTGACAAATCCTTGTAAAGGAAGTTCTTCAATAGACGGATTGACACCGGTCAGGTGCGATCTCCACACGAATCTTTTCCGCATTATACGTTTTCCGCATCGTAAAGCATGAACTGACGGCATCAAAACCTAATGAATTCATCGGTTGTGCCGACGGTGAGTGGTGAAACTTAACAAATGAGTTTTCATCGAAACTCAAACGGTTCGCTGGGTCCACTGTTTGTTAACAGCTGTATCAATATACCGACACAATGCGTAATTGAAATATATCAACACAAGGACGATGAACGCTGCAGCTGGCTGTAAAAGCAGCGAAAACCTCACCATTTAAAAGTCAACAATGAGAAAATTAATCAATGTTGGTCGTAACGATTGTAATCGTCATCGTAAAAACCAATTCTTTGAAGAGATATTTGAAAGCAAAGCGCATGGAACTAGATTGTCTATGAGCGCTGAAAGTGGCATGATAGTTTTTAAGAGCAGATGGAAACCGAAATTGGATGGCGAGACATTACAGCAGCAAGAACCTTTTGCGCAATCTTTGACTATCAAAATAACTCGAAATTATCGTAGCAATGTACTATTTCTTAACTTTTATTAACATAATTACTCGAGAGTGTCGTAATCGTATCGTAATCCCAAACTTCTAAAGCGCCACTCAAAGGCCAAGCGCAAGGCAACAGCTCAATCACTGGGTTTAGTAAGACTGATGACGATCACACTAACCTCAGGCTCCCTGGCCGAGCTTCTTGTCCCTCGGTCTCGGACTCCTTCACAAGACAGCACCGAGCCTTCTCGGTCACTGGCCCTGCAACCTCGCATGAGACTCCCGTGACACTTCACCAGTGCCAAGAGGACATTCCACCATGTTCAATTCCAACCCTAACCCTATTTAGCCGTAGTTTGGTCGGGGGCGCTTATAAGGTGGTGGTCCTAAGGGGGCGCCCTCAAAAGCCCTCAAAAATTTTCTTAACAAATACTAATATGCCAAATAATTAGGCTATCCATTGCTCTCTGTTGTCGTTAAGGTAGCGTTGTAGACTGCAGCAGTAATCTGATATCAGACCACCGTAACAAAAAGTCCTATAGGCAACCTCCGATAGTGCATTGTCAATCTTGTCGAGAGACCTCAAAAGAGCGCTACAGAAAAACCGTATATGTGTCAATGCCGATCCTATAGCAAAGCTTTTCCAGATCTTTTCCGCTGCATAGGCAGAATAACAGAACGATGCGATTGTAGCGGAAGGAAGCACACATCTCCACAAACACTCATCGGAAATCATTATTCTCGTATTTCCATTAACAGTCGAAACCGCTCGACAATTTCTCATGAATTCGCGAAAACAGTTAATATTCCCCGCTAGTATCCCCTTCTCTCTTCCCTCTTCCCTCCGTTCTCCTCTTGACCATTCCTCATTTCCTCCTCCCCTTCTCTCTTCCTTCCTCCCCTTCTCTCTTCCCTCCTCCCCTTCTCTCTTCCCTCCTCCCCTTCTCTCTTCCCTCCTCCCCTTCTCTCTTCCCTCCTCCCCTTCTCTCTTCCCTCCTCCCCTTCTCTCTTCCCTCCTCCCCTTCTCTCTTCCCTCCTCCCCTTCTCTCTTCCCTCCTCCCCTTCGTCCCGACCTAGAACTGATTTCGAAACTTCTTTGTATCAATCGCAGTAGTAATAAAAAGCGAGCAGAGAGGACTCAACTAGCAATATCTCGCTTCATACGTGTACGGGATAGATACACACTGTGAACGAAAAAAATACGAATCTCTATAATGACTAAAGAAATAAGCACATACAATTTTATTAAGACTAAAAGCATTTCACGCCTGACTAAGTTGCTAATTATATTTCTAATTAAGCGACTCCAGCTACCTATACTATACTAGTTAAAATCGACGTCACGGTGACGCTATTTGTATACAACATGACGTTCAGTGATGAAGGACATAGTTGTAATACAATATTTCAGCCAAAAATCGAAATCACAGTGCATTTTGATTTATACAAACACCCACACTACAACGAGTAATGGACACATTTGCCCTTCATAGTCAATAAACTGGAGTTTTCCATGCGCGATTGAAATGTCCAAATTACTGCTCAAGTTATTGTGGTAATTCTACAGGTTCGCTTTTTTCGTTCACCGTGTACATGTTTTGCGATTGGACAATTTCCGTTGAAATGTTGAAATGAAAAACCAATCGGAAGGCTTTTAGCAGCACGTCCACAACTCACCCACCGCTATCCCTAAATCTCGTTTATTATACCTGTTCGTGTCTCTATATATCCGAGTGCATGGTCCTGCGTGTCTGTCTTTGTATGTGTGGGTGCCATTAGCAGCAGCACTGCGTTGCGCAGCGTCAATTGACTAGAAAACGCACCCTATCTAATGGAAAACGAAGGATGTCTTTAAACGGACGAGGGAATCTTCTATTGTGGAGCGAAAGAGGCGGGAAAAAACGGCGCTTGAGACGTGGATTTCAAGGCAAAAATTGTCTGCGCTATTTATACATGTACTTCAGTTCCTTGTCGGTTACTTTTTGGTTGATTTCGGGAACGAAACATCATCATTTATGTAACGCCAGTTTAAAAGAAAGCATATGATGATGGCGCAGAGTAATTATGTGCGATTGATTTATTCCTTCATTCTTTGTGACGATTTATATAGCGCCTCATGAAGGTGTTTACTCAGAGGAGTCCCGTGCTTCTGGGTTCTATAGAAATTTTGCCCTAAATTTCTGTTGTCTATCAGAATGTACGCCTCGCCCTGATAAGACAGTTCTGTTCTTCGCTTGCCCTGCCTTCTCTTCACCTGCTTGCCTTCCAATCCTTCATCTTACCAAACCTTCTATACACTCGCCCTGCAGAGAAGGGAAGAGTGGGAAAGGGATGAGAAGCATCCCTTTCTTCCCTTCACTTTCCTTCTTCTATCCTGCCTTCTCCTACCTTCTCAAGCCTTCCATAGCTTTCACCCCATCTCCTCGTTCCTCGTCTTACTTTCTCTTCCCCTCCTTTGCCCTGCCCTGCCTTCTCCTACCTTCCCTAGCTTTTTCTACTCTCACCCCACCTCCGCTTCCCTTTCCCACACGTTTTCTCCGTCTCTTCTCCTGCACCACCTTATCCTACTTTCCCAAGCCTCCTCCACTCTTACTCCACCTCATCTTCCCACGTCTTTCCTTCCCTAAGCTTGTCTCGATCGTTTCTGATCCTTCTTGAACTCATAGTCAACCCATTCTTAGACAACCCATTCTTAGACAACCCATTCTTAGACAACCCATTCTTAGACAACCCATTCTTAGTCAACCCATTTTTAGACAACCCATTCTTAGACAACCCATTCTTAGACAACCCATTCTTAGACAACCCATTCTTAGACAACCCATTCTTAGTCAACCCATTCTTAGACAACCCATTCTTAGACAACCCATTCTTAGACAACCCATTCTTAGACAACCCATTCTTAGACAACCCATTCTTAGACAACCCATTCTTAGTCAACCCATTCTTAGACAACCCATTCTTAGTCAACCCATTCTTAGACAACCCATTCTTAGTCAACCCATTCTTAGACAACCCATTCTTAGACAACCCATTCTTAGACAACCCATTTTTAGACAACCCATTCTTAGACAACCCATTCTTAGTCAACCCATTCTTAGACAACCCATTCTTAGTCAACCCATTCTTAGACAACCCATTCTTAGACAACCCATTCTTAGACAACCCATTCTTAGACAACCCATTCTTAGTCAACCCATTCTTAGACAACCCATTCTTAGTCAACCCATTCTTAGACAACCCATTCTTAGACAACCCATTCTTAGACAACCCATTCTTAGACAACCCATTCTTAGACAACCCATTCTTAGACAACCCATTCTTAGACAACCCATTCTTAGACAACCCATTCTTAGACAACCCATTCTTAGACAACCCATTCTTAGACAACCCATTCTTAGACAACCCATTCTTAGACAACCCATTCTTAGACAACCCATTCTTAGACAACCCATCATGCCTCCTTTATTACACCCTTCTGTTCATCGATAATGAACGACTAAGTTGCGGAGGCGTTGATTGAAAGCGTTGATTGAACCATGCGTGATACGTCTTCGTTAGTCTTCGGATCAGGTCAACCCTCGCTCAATCATTTCTCCTGACATCATTTTCTCCGTCCGTCGATCCGTCCATCAATTCATTTAGCGCCTAAGTCCGATTCTCTCTGGCGCTGTATAAACCACACACATGGTTGCGTCATATACATACATACATACATACATACATACAAACAAACATACATACATACATATATAATACATACATACATACATACATACATACGCGTCATTCATCGCGTGTACCAGCCTCGGATTGCAAGAGGTCGGGTAAGATGTACGAGATGGAAATTGACGTTCGTTGTAATTGCTTCGTAATGCACTGGCTGTTCTTTTAATTTCACCGAAACGCCGACGCGAAAGCAGAAGGTACATGAGTCACGACGACGTCTTGATTAAATCATCAAACGATATTACATTCCTACATCATAAATCACGCTGCGATTTAAGGAACGCGTGGTTCAGCAGAGCGCCCCGCAACCAGGGTGTGAATCTTGCCTAGCGCAAAGATGGCGTTGAAGACGCCCTTCTCACTTTCCTCCGCCACACCAATTTATGTCAGCTAACGTGAGGGACTTCCTCGTCGTTGCGGTGACTAAGCATGCAAGAACTAATTATCTCTCCTTGAACGTGCTTCAAACCCAAGTAACACCGTCTTGTCGCAAACAATCTTTAATCATACGTTAAAAGAGGGCGGCATTAACCCTCTTCAACGCATCTCTTCCCTGAGAGACCATAACCGATGATGAGGGCATGCGAGAGGCTAATGCGGGTTTCGTTTGGGGCTCGGAGTACTGAGATGCGAAAGATAAGGTGTGGCATTCTTGAAGTGGTAAGAATTTAATCTTAAATGGAGAGCCTGTGAGGAGAGCAACAGGAGACAGATCTTGGTATTTCTGCTGCTTATCCTTTTTTTGGAATTCGGTGATTGGCTGTTTGATTCTTTCAGCCTACGGATAATTTTACTGGATGCGAACACGTTTGTGTCATGTATACAAACGTGACGAACTGATTCGATGCAGCCCTCGTCAAAGGGTTGGTGCCCAGTGCTTGGCCTTCAGGTGGCGCTTTAGTAGTTGGAATTTAAGATTACGAACTGGATCTTTGTTGTTGAAATATGATGTATACTGCCACTTGCGTATATCAAGAATAAATAATATAGGGCCTTGTATGATGAAGCCTTTATAATATCATAGATTTATAAATAAATGTGTTACTATAAAAACGAAAAATCGTAACCTAGTTTCTCTTCGGTCCTCAGCCAATCATCAGCGCCAACCTTCACCGCAACTGTTTTCCCTAAGGAAAGAGGAAATCCCTTGCAGCCGCTGTCAGCCGCTGGGATTTGTCGGCCGAGTTCTTAACAACCAGCCGCTCAGCTAATCCGCCGCTTAGAGGATCAAGCGATTTTTACTCGTCGGCGACGGAAATATCGATGCAGTCGCCTACTCTTATATCGCTACACAGCTGCTGAAAACATTAGATTGACTGCCTGTTTCCCCTTCTCGATTCCACAGGGTATCGGTCGCCCCTAGTGGTTAAGTTCAACCCCCGCGGTGGATTTGAGAACTGACACCCAAAATATAGTCGCCTCCTAGCGGTTTCCCTAGGATTATCTATTTAGAAGAGATTCACCCCACCCCCAGGTGGAGCTCTGCTAGAGTAAATTCGCCCTCAGAGACTGCATTGTTAACAATACCTTGGAGTAATGTCTCCACGGGAAGTTTTCACTTCTGGGAAATAGATTCAGGTTTGTCCACATCAAAGAGGCTTTTGTGAAATTTTTAATTTTATTGTAAAACTATGTCTAATGAACCTGTTGTAAAACTGCATGTTGCAATAATTGTGTGAACTCTGTGAATAAAGGAAATTAAACCTCATTTTAGTTCGGCGAGACCGTTCCCAAGACATCATATATCGTAAGACCGGTACCACGGACTTTAGATCCGCCATCTGAACTTTGAAAAGAAGAGGATAAATAGAGCAGTCCCTTAAGCTTTCCTTGAGGCAGTCATGGATACAAAGTGCTAGCGACTTCATTTCTTTGCCTCGGCGTATAAGAAGGACGAGCAATTCAACCGCCTAATCTATGACAGGCGAGATGTTGCTTTAGTCCCTTTCCTCCCTCCACGACGACGTTTACATCCTAAACTTTTTCATGTTAATCGTCAACAACAACTGTGCCCTCATTGTCCTACCATCAAAGAGCAGCCGCCATATTCTCTGTCTCTTTGACTTAGCCGACTGATTTAATGTCCTCCCAGAGGTTTCGACGTTCAATGCCAGCGTTTGTTTACGTCCCATCGTGCCACTGGCGGAGTTGCCCGTTTCGGACAAACAGCACAGTTCAACCCTTCCAACATCTCTGGATTGAGTGGCATTGCAATGGGTTTTATAGAGCATCACAATAAGCCATCCGTGTGTATGTATGTGCGTTTGAAAACTTCGTTACTGTTTGCACTCTGGCAGTGCCAGTCCCAAGCATGAATAAAGGAAGCGGGCGACGCTAATGACCTTTGCTATCTCACAGTATCGTTAAACTAAAACTACAGTTTGCTTGTATTTTGAACGTACATTTGTGTATTTATGATTATATATGAATGTATGCGTGTATATATATATATGTATGTATGTATATACATGTATGTATGTATATACATGTATGTGTGTATATACATGTATGTATGTATATACATGTATGTATGTATATACATGTATGTATGTATATACATGTATGTATGTATATACATGTATGTGTGTATATAGTCGCGTGCAAGCATCGTTCTGAGGCGTTCTAAACAGAAGCAGAAAAAGTAAGTATGGCCACTCGTTCAATTTGTTGTATGAGAGCGCCTCTCAACAGACATCGTCCAGGAACGCTAATCGTTCTTGCATATATAATATATATATATATATATATATAAATGTATATGTATATATATATAGGGGAATCGATCGAGTGCCTGAATTGAGGCTGAAGAGGTTTTGTATTAGAATCAATCCGCCATCAGTTGCATTGTCTGAGATTCATCGTCAGGAATCTTGTCTTCTCATATCTTCATTCATCACCAAAACATCGGATGTTTCGATTTCCGCCTGAGGTTATAAATCTTTGCTCCACTGACGATATCGAGGGTTAAGCGACTGAGAACATGAAGAGAAGGATTGTAGTGGCAAAGATTCGATTAAGTTTACGTTGTGCACTTCGATCTTGACCGTAATCTCCTAACATCTAAGGCGCCACTCGAAAGCCAAGCGTAGGGCATCAGCTTATTCACGGGCGCAGCGTTTCATAATTTTCTATTCGTTGTTCCCTGAGAATGTTTAAGCGACGAGTACGCACTCGCACGTGCACACTGATAGATAAACAGTCACACAGGCAGATAGCCACACAAAGAAGACAAAATATTAGTATCTACCTTTGAAGAAACTTGAAGTCTGTTTCACGCCAAGAAGTCATTCGTAGCGACGCCCTAGTTAGGACTGTCGTTAATGCTCGACATCGCCATCTCTCCTCAGTCACTAAGGTCCAGCTGCTGCTGCTGCTGAGTCTGATCCTGCTGCAGGTCAATACGATGCATCATCGAATGAATGGATGCTCAGTACTAGCGACCTTGTCTGTAGAGCTATTCTTGTATCTGTGGGTTGGCGCAGTTTCATGTATGTGTGTATGAGTGTATGAATGGATGGATGGATGGATGGATGGATGAATGGATGGACGGATGGTTGGATGGATGGATTGATGGATGGATGGTTGGATGGATGGTTGGATGGATGGATGGATGGATGGATGAATGGATGGATGGATGGATGAATGGATGGACGGATGGTTGGATGGATGGTTGGATGGATGGATGGATGGATGGATGAATGGATGGATGGGTGGGTGGATCATTGGATGGATGAATGAATGAATGAATGAATGAATGAACGAATGAATGAACGAATGAATGAACGAATGAACGAACGAATGAATGGATCGATCGATGGATAGAGCGATACGATGGATGGACACTTGGATGAATGGATGGATGATTGAATGTTTGAATGGATGGATGGATGGATGGATGGATGAATGGATGGATGTATAATTGTATATATAGACATGCACTCAGCCAAACCACCTGTCAACACACCCATCCATTAAATTAGTCCAACCATCCATCCACTAATTTATCAAGTCATTCCTGAATCGATCAATCATTTTGTTATCTCTTCTTCTTCTTCTCCGTCTATTCTCCTCCCGTCTGATGCTGTCCACAGCTGTTTCCAGGTGTGACATCTCGAAGGAGATACGGAGGCAGAGAGCGAGGGAGGGAGGGAGGGTGAGAAAGGTGAAACATCACCCTTCCTTTCCCCCAAACACGTCAGCAAACGATCTGTTGGACGCAAAAGAGCTTAGCGGTGTTGATAGCATACGTTTCATTGTCTTTGTTTAGTTGCTACTTAGCGACGCTGTGTATAACAAGGATCGTTAGCGTTGCCTTCCTCCTCTATCCAGGCTTAAGATTGGCTCTACCAGAGTGCAGGCAATGACGGTAGACGTTTCATTGTCTCGGGTCTCTTTCTGTGCATTTATCTGCCAGTTAGGCCAACTGTTATTGATTTCATTGATATTGTTTTGCTGTTGTTTTTATTGTAATTATAATTACTGTTATTGTCACTTGAGCTGCTATTGTTGTTGATGTCATTGTCTCGTAACTATTATTATTTATCTTTATTGTCTCCTCGTATCTCTGTCTTAGTTTATAGGTCCGTCCGTGTCTGTCCCAATATATCCGCTGCTATCTGTCCCTATTTGTCTGTCTGACTGTCTTTCTGTCTGTCTGTCCCTCTATTTATAGATCTTAGTAGTCTCATCCCTGTATTATATGTGCTTGCCTATCAATGTTCTTATGTTAGTGAATATGTATTCGCCTATGTCGCCCAAGTTAGTACGTGTATACGCCTGGCCTATATATGCACGTAGGCCTATGGGCGTCTGTATGCCATGCATAGCCTGTCTGTCTGTCTGTCTGTCTGTCTGTCTGTCTGTCTCCTCGAGATATAATCCTCTGCAAATCGTCGAAAACCGGACATTACGTCATATCACGTGGTACCTTTCTCTATATATTATTAGTTCCAAAGACCTCTCTTCGCCCCAAATTCGATGGATCATCGATTGGCAGTGTCCCAATCATCCGACACTGTAGACTATATCTCAGCAGGGTTTCAACAAATCATTCGGCGCCGCCATTTCTAAATACGAGAGACAAGAGGTGCTATATATTTGTAGAGAGCCTGTAGATAAATGCTCTATATAAATGCTTTGATGAAATGAATTCTGATTGGACGCTAGGTCGCCTTGACGAAAACGAAATATTCAGTTTTGGCCCAGATTCAACTTTCACCATGCCCCTCACAAATCGCCCACTCGCTCTGTGGACAAAGATCAGACAGGAAGAGATTATGGTGTCCACCCGTGTTTAACCCGTGATACGCCTTACAGTCAACCTGGGGATAGCTTAACACACCCATTCATCCTGAAAATAGTCCATTATTTCTATCAGAAACGTGGTCCACTTAAAAACTGCTTCTCAAGCATCGCTCGACCCCCCTCCCATCCCCACCAACTCCTCCCACCCCCACCAACTCCTCCCACCCCCACCAACTCCTCCCACCCCCACCAACTCCTCCCACCCCCACCAACTCCTCCCACCCCCACCAACTCCTCCCACCCCCACCAACTCCTCCCACCCCCACCAACTCCTCCCACCCCCACCAACTCCTCCCACCCCCACCAACTCCTCCCACCCCCACCAACTCCTCCCACCCCCACCAACTCCTCCCACCCCCACCTAATCATCCATATGGGCGCTGCACGGCTCAATTTCTATGTTGAAATCAAACGGCTCCGTTAATGTTTTTGTAAACATTTGGCGGGAAATATGGCCCACGGCGCAGCAGACGATCGTAAGTCGCGTCACCGACGACGTCACTCTTGTCTATTCTGCACGGCTTGTCAAACGTTTCTATCCGTTTCTATGGAAGCCAGTGATAAATCGCACCTTGTGCTATAAGATTCCTCTTAACCGAACCGAAGACGAGTTAATGGTACGATCTTTCGAGATGGGTTCTGGGTGGCGTCTTTGAAAGAGGACGATGGATGAGAGGAGGCGTTCTGGGATATCTGGAGTGGTTCGTGTGATTAATACACGGCATGTGATAATCGATCCTAACCGCAAAGAGGTTTTCAACATACTGAGGACGCTTATGAATAAGCCGACGCACGCAGACAAAGACGGACGGAGAGACAGACAGAGGCACGGTTATGGACAGAGTCAAGCAGAGGGAGACAGACACAGACAGGCAGAGAGAGAGACACACACACGGAGGAAGATATAGAAAACAGAGAGAAAGGCAGACAAAGACACGCAGACATATACAGACAGACAGGCAGGCAGACAGACAGACAGCGAGAGACAGACAGCGGGAAAGATAGAGAGAAGACAGAGACAGACAGACAGACAGACAGACAGACTGACGTACAGACATATAGACAGACAGACAGACAGAGCGAGCAAGACAGACAGACAAAAAGACTGACAAAAAGAGGCAGAGTGGTAGAGTGAGCCACTTGCTTTTCTCAACTGGCGACGATAAGCCAAAGTACCAAACTTTGAGATCAATGCAAAGTTCCGCAGAAAGAAGTCCCTTAGAGATAACTCTAGAGACAATCGTAACACTAGAAATTTATAAAACAGAAGTGCCTACTAAAAAGATAAGAGCAGAGTGCGAACTCACCCGACAGACGGACTTCATCAAGCTAGAAGGGTTGTCCGGAAATAGCGCACGAAGACTTAGTTCCGGTTGTCGGGATACCATGTAGAGTATACAGGGCGGACGAGGACTTAGAGGAATGGTCCCCTTCAGAGTTTCAGGTGGGAGGGAATAGAGCTAATGATATCCCCTTAAATTTCATAAATATTTCGTGAATATTAGACATTTCTACAGAGTGTCCACAGTTCATCCGGTAGTTGCAATTTAACGACACTGTGTGGTAACAAAGACCCTTCGCGTCACCCTCCTCCTCTATCCAGTCTTGGGACTGGTATTGGTAGAGTACAACCAGTGGTGGAGTTTCCACAGTTCATCCGTTTTTGTTACGTCCATATATTTGGGATTTAAATATTTCCGATCGGTCACCAAACTCAAATTTTCTCCATTTCCCCTCCCCCAGGGTGACATCTGTGAGCCAAGGGTCAGCACCTCTGCTACCAATAGTTCTCTCAATTAACATACATTTTCAACGCACCCGCCACCCGGTGTAAATTTAGAATCAGCCGGCAAGGTAGGTCCGCTTCACGGGTTAGAACATCATCCTCGAAAGGTTTCGCTCTCTGCCAAAGGTCTTTCTCTAAATGCTTCACACCATCTCACCAGAGTGACGGGCGATTTCTTGTTCCCGTGACATAAACTATCTACCAGTGACGTACGATACATTGTCCACGAGACATTAAATATCTGATCCTATGACGAACATTGTCTCGTCTCTGTGACGTACGTTATCTCGTCTCTGTGACGTACGTTATCTTATCCATATGACGTACACTGCCTTATCCGGGTGACGTAAAGTATCTTATCTCTGTGACGTGCGATATCGACTCCTTAGCTTACGATATACTGGTTCAGCCGACGATTTCTCCAGTCTCTCTAAGTGTGTCTCTGTCTGTCTCTCTCTGTCTGTCTCTCTCTGTCTGTCTCTCTCTGTCTGTCTCTCTCTGTCTGTCTCTCTCTGTCTGTCTCTCTCTGTCTGTCTCTCTCTGTCTGTCTCTCTCTGTCTGTCTCTCTCTGTCTGTCTCTCTCTGTCTGTCTCTCTCTGTCTGTCTCTCTCTGTCTGTCTCTCTCTGTCTGTCTCTCTCTGTCTGTCTCTCTCTGTCTGTCTCTCTCTGTCTGCATGTCCTCTCCCTCTCCACTAGAGGACACCTCTTATCCTCTGACATTTCGCTTCCGCCTGATGGCCATACTCACCCGCATCCCTCTTTCCACTTCCATCTCCTCCTCCTCCTCCTCCTCTTCCACCTCGTTGTCGTCGTCGTCCTCTTCCTCCTCCACCGTGCTCATCTCTTCCAACAGTTGCGTCAACAGAGGACGAATCAACACGTGACCACCGTCGACGATAAAATCACAACCGAGGGACAGACAGACGGACGAAGGGACACAAGGAAGAAGAGACAGAGAGACAGACAGAGGGACGGATAGAAAGACAAAGAGACGGACGGACCTGCATCCATTACCCTTTTGCCAAAAGAGCAACTGTATCATTTCAACGGATCGAAAGATTTGGATGGAAGGACGGAGTGTAGAGGGAGGAAGGAAGGGAAGAAGCAAGAGATGGAGGGAGGGAAACGGGAGAGAGAGAGAGAGGAAGGTATCGAGGGAAGAAGAGAGAGAGAGAGAGATAGGAGGGAAGAAAGAAGGGAGAGAAGAAGAGAGTGAGTGAGTTAGCGAGCGAGGGAGGGAGGGATGGAGGGAGGGAGGGATGGAGGGATGGAGGGATGGAGAGAGGCAGGCAGGCAGGCAGGCAGAGAGGCAGAGAGGGCTTGTGGAAGTAAGAGATGGAGAAGATGGTTGAAGAGGAACGATGTGGGTGTGGCAGAGGGAAAGGCAGGGACCGAACCCTAATCACGATGCTCTCAGTCGTAACGAACAACCGAACGTAACATAAATTCTCAATGAAAATATTGACCGACCATAAACAGTGAAGACGACAACGTTGACCCAACATCTCCTGCTGATCGACGAATGCAAATATATCCATAGCTATATATATATATATATACATGTTTATAATTATATATACACATAATTATATGTCACAAATATCCATTTATGTGAGTATATTACAGATACATCACATATATGTATGTGTATATATATATATATATACATATAACCATATTATGCCTATGGAACGCACTATATACACACAACGTGCAATGAATATAAAAATAAATTACACATTATCATCACAGGCCATATATATATATATATACATTACATGCATTCATACAAAGGCCATATATATATATATAATATTTTATATGATATTTAGTCTTCTGCAATAAGTTCATGTAGTTGTAGCTTTCAACGAGTGCGCCCTTCCATCCTGAGCATTTATACAGCGCCTCTTAAAGAACCTACTCACGAGCGTATGATGTTGAAGGGATCGCTGTTAAGACCGCATCTTCACCCGACCAGGTGTCCATGACAACCAACCTGTCAACAGGTGGGGGAGGTGCGAGAGACCGAGTCCAATGAGCAGTGAGTTAGACACTCGACCGACCGAGAGAGGGCAGGAGTAGCACCAGCGCCCTCTGGCGAAGGCGACTCTAACGAGGAGAAGACTCACCGCAGATGGCGGTCTGTGGGAAAAGGCGATAGGGAGAAGGACGACTGGTCTTACGTTCTCATAGGCCGAGACTAAGAAAACGAAGTCGTAAACACGTCACGTAAGTAACTGCCTCTGATGGGGTGACATAAGGGACTGATCTTCTCTTTCTCTGTGCACAGAAACCCACATGCGTGATGATGACGATGGCTGTGATGATGGCTGAGATGATGATGATTATGATATCACTTTTGTTGTTGTTGTTGTTGATGATGATGATCATGATAATGAATTAATGATGATGATGGCGGTGCTAATGATGATTGTGATGATGATGATGACTATTATTATGATGATGACGAATATGATGGATGATGACGATGATGAAATAGCGTTTTGCAAGCGTCATCATGGTTAATTTTTGATATCACCTTTTGCATTCCTCTTTCTGAAAAATCATGTTGATTTGAAATCCACGCAGACATCAAAGAAAAATTCACATCTATTTCTGGAAGCGACTATTGGAGAATTTAATTAATGCAACGTCGACTCTTCCGACACAACATCCTGTAGAGAAAGGAAATTGAAATAGCAGTCAGACTTCTAAAGGAAGTTCATTTACCCGAAAAGGTTAATAATAACTAGTCGATAACTAGAGACAACAGAAATAAAATTACTTCGCTACAGTAAGGCATTCAAGTTATTTCTCTCTCTAATAATATAGCACTGCCTTCTGCTGACTAAGACGTTATAAACACGAAACGGAGCCGTTGCGAATAAACGGAACGAAGAATCCCCTCAAGATTCACACAAGGTGACCGACCGGCTGATGGTTGGTTTATAATCGAAAGGCTCGCAAGTACTATGTGCTTTGGTACCAGAAGCCTTTGTTCTAGGTGCCTTGGTACCAGAAGCCTTTGTTCTAGGTGCCTTGGTACCAGAAGCCTTTGTTCTAGGTGCCTTGGTACCAGAAGCCTTTGTTCTAGGTGATTGGTGCACGTCGCAGCGTCTACCAATATGGGGAAGGGTGATCTCCTTAGGTTGCCCGAAATGAGGGGTGTGAAACGTCTTGCATGTAATATTTATACTAGGAGTGGTCGATTTCCAAGAATATGATTATGACAGCCTGCAAAGCACAAAATCAATACGATGGGCCAGAGTGGGAGTACGTTCACCCAGTCTAGGTGAGGGAAGGGGTGGGGGTGTGCGCCACTGGGTGTACATTTTTCTCAACCACTGGACATTAATCTAGCTGAGTCGTCTAAGAAAAGGATGCAGCTTCCCGTTGCCATCTTGTTGCTTGCACCCAGGTGCTGAATTAGATGCTAATACTGGTGTAAGCTCTGGAGCAGAAAATGGCCAAATCCTGCAATGTCGAGGCTCTGAAGCACATCTCTTGTTTGTATTATAATTTAATCGAGCATTTATATAGCGATCATTAAGATATCCACTGTTGGCGTCAGGTTCACAGAATGAAAATAGGTCAGGTTTGAATAGCAATTATAATAAAATAAAATAATAGGAAACAGGAATCTTACCTAGAGATATCCCAAGGGATAACCATAGCTCGATGATTTATTTTGTTACGCAAATGATTTTGGCATTTTTGTATGACTATTTACGTGACGAGAAATAGAACATGGCAATTTTCCTGGAATCTGCCTCCCTCACATTACATATTTCTACTTGGAGCAGTCGACGCAAAGATTGATCGTTCCTCCTGGAACAACAACGATTCCCATATTTGCCAAGTGCAATTGATGCAAACATCCAATGATCCTGATTCAACAATGACCGGTGTTTGTGTACATGTATCCGGACAGTTGAGTGCTAACAAAAGAATCTCTACGTTGTGCCCTCTAACACACGTGCGCGCGCACACGGGCTGTGGAGCCAACGTACACAAGAATTCAGTCTAAGGAGTCACGATTTAATTTGACGAAATTACGTAAATCCAGTCTCCAACCTTAATTCAGAAACTTTGCTTCCTTGGCTTACGTCCCTATATTTATCTTTAGACAAGTGACGTTTCTTAGGTTATCAGAATTTATCACTTTTAGATATCGTCTCTATTTGACTGTCATCGCATTCAGCTGTAAGCAGAGAAAACGATGAAATTAATTAGGGATGGGCAGTTAACGACTAATTAAGGGATCAAGAGGCGGCGACCTCGTTTGACAGGTGGGAGGGAGACGCCCAATGAGTCAGAGTGGCTCCTACGGGACAAGTGCAAAGCCAACAGGAGCCTGTTCCAGAGGGAGGGGTCAACCACTGAGAAGGCACGATTTTGTTAAGTAGTTCGACATCTCTTTACAACTTAATCAATTAGCACAGACAAACAGTTCATTCAACTCAAAACAAAAAGTTCAACAGACAATTCGATTATAAACAAATAATTCAACTATAAAGTGATCTAAGAAAATAGTTTGACTCCAAACACAGTTTAACGTTAAACATACATTTTGGTGCCAGATATTTTCTATCTCTTACCTCAGTAAGATTTTAGTGGGGGTCCCACCCTCATCGTTTCGTGTCCTGAAGACTTTCCTATTTCCTTTCGGGTTGTCACGCTAAGAGCGCTTCTGAATAACTAGTCCTCTCAGAACACAACATAAATTCTCAGATATATGGGACACGAAACGATGTTGACAAGCCTTCACGACGCCTCGCCACTAGCGGAATCGTAAAGCCAATCTACAGAGGAATGGGATCAGCAAAACAAACATCTCGTTCCGCATGATTTACGGTCGGATGAACAGCATCACGGTCGGGTGCATCTGCCTAGAAATTAGCTCCGGAAGCCCTCGAGATAACGACCAGCGTCGTAACGGCAATCCGTTTCCGCCAATCATCAGGATTTGCAAATACATCTGACTTGACCAATAGTAATAGATCGCATGTGACAATTATATAAGCCTGCTTGGCGAACTGGCGAACCCTCATAATATGACATACTATTTCAGTCACCGGGTATCGGCGAAGAAATATACGGCATTTACTGGGACTTGGGAAGATGTAAGGACTGTGAGATGCTCTTTGGAAAGAGACACCAGCGCCATATATATATATGAGACAATTGAATGCACCACATGAGGTCTCTATGGAACACAATATATCACGCTACTGAACAAGTCACTCTAGACGAATCAATGAGCACAAAAGGTCACGTGTCACTGAATTACACAATTGATTAAAGAGATTCCTGATGACTATGACAACGACAATGACAGTGATGAATTACGATGACAATAAAAATGACGATAACACTGAGAATTACAATAATGATAACAATAATGACAACATTGACGTTAGCAATAATGGTAACAATGATGCTAATGATGAAGATAGCAATAATGACAACAATGATGGTAACAATGAAGATTGCAATGATGGTAATACTGACGATAACAATGAGAATCACAAGGATGAGAACCACGATGATAACAAAATTGATAACAATTATGATAACAATGATGGTAAAAGGAAGATAACAATGATAACAACAAAGAGAATAGCAATGATGATGACCATGATGATAACAATGAAAATAACAATAATGACAACAATGATGAAAGCAATGAAGATAACCATGACGGTAACAAAGATGACAATGACTGTGAGCAAATAAACCACGTAACAATGATGATGACGAAGATGGCTACGATTTTCATGACAATAACATCGTCGTAACACACGCCTCTCACGTCACTTCACCTAACCCTTCGTAAACGATCTCTAAGCAATGGAACGTTCCAACCAAACGCTGTCATGCCAACAGCATAAGACACCCCCCCCCCAGCGACAACCCAACCCCCATCATCGACATAACCAGGGAGTCAGGCCACCACGCTCATTCATTCAAAAAATAAATATAGCGCCCCTTCAAGATCCCTACTCAGAGGGGCTCCTTGAGCAGCTGCTTGCCCCATCCAACCTCCCATTGATCAGCATGCGTAGAGCATAACTACAGTCGACTCCAGCATGGGAAAAGAGCGCAGCGGACAACTAACCAAGTGGCCCTTCCTGGCCGGCAGGTGGCCGTCTTCACTGTAATACAACCACTGCCACATCGATTGCTATCCGCATATTAAGAACCAAACGATACATCGACCTCTGATGGGAATGGCAGGGTATAAGCACAGGTAGCTGACCTTACTCCTCATCCCACACCTATTGAGGGTCAAGGGAGATGGAAATTTACATCCGGCGAGTTTTATATAGGAATTAGGACTACGCCAAGGCCGGTTATCTATTTATATCTCAATGGGTTTCAATTTTTTTCTGTTAAAGGAAGGCATGGTTGTTTCGTGAACCAGGTTCTGATTCAATATATGACATATATACGAACATATATATATATATGTATATATATATATGTATATATATATATAGTGAGGGAGCGAGGGAGGGACAGAGGGAGGGACAGAGGGAGGGACAGAGGGAGGGACAGAGGGAGGGACAGAGGGAGGAAGAAGGGAGAGAGCGAGGGAGGAAAGAAAAGAGAGAAGGAAGAAGGGAGGGAAAAGTGAGATAAGAAGGGAAGCGGGGCAAATGAAGGAAAGAGAAGGTTGAGGGCGCAATGGATGAAATGGAGGAAGAGAGCATATGATGAAAAGAGATGATGAGGGCAAAATAGAGGAAGACGAAGAAGAGAACGAAAAGATAGGAAAGGATGGATGAGGGCATATGGAGGATAAGGAGGAAGAGAGCAAATGGAGGATAGCGAGGGAGATAGTATATTGAGGGGGAAAAGGTGAGGGAAAATGGAGATAGGGGAGGAAGAGGGCAAAATGGAGGAAAGGGAGGAAGAGAGCAAAAAGAGGAAAGGGAGGATGAGGGCAAATGGAGGAAAAGGAGGGTGAGGAAATAGTTCATTTCGATTCGCTTGGTGGCGCAATGTACACGGTGTTTATTTAACGTACTAAAATTAACTCACATCTATTCGCTAGTTGGCGCCATGTCAACGGTGATTTTTGCTCTTATGATTGTTGTTACGATTGTAGTTAAATGGAGGAAAGGAAGGTAGGGAGCATATGGAGGAAGGGCAGCATGGTGGCAAAAGTAGAGGAAAGGGAGGATGGGGCCATATGGATGAAAACGGAGGTGAGGGAAATGGAGGAAGAGACGGAAGAGAGCAAATGAGGAAATAGCTGCATGGATCATTAGCAAGTCTTGATGTATGACTTGACACTCTGTTGTTAAAATGTGTAAACAACTGCTGAAGATATCGTAATACTAATTGTAATAGTTATCAGTAACTGCTATCAACTGATTTTATCAAGTTCCATAACCTTTCTTCTTTCCTGCAAAAATTTCAGGTTTGCAGACTTTGGGTGAAAATAGCAATTCACTGTTTTTTATATATATAATATATAAAAAAATAATATACATATTATTTATATATATTATACAAAAATAATATACATATATATATATATATATAAACATCAGATGTTAATAGCAAGGTAAACTAATGGTAGTAGTAGTAAGAAAAACCGCGATATTCAACGGTAAAGGTAAAGTAAATGCAGATATTTCATGGTATTAGTAAGGCAAAATGAGGCATTTATCAGCGATGGTAGAGTACACTGGCATCAGAAGGCAGTGGTAAGTGGGAAACTCAGATAAGGGTAAACTCAGGCAATGGTATGGTCGACTGAGGAATTTAATGGTAGACTCGATTGATACACTAGTATAACGAGGCTTGCCAGAGAAGTTTCTAGAATGGATCAGATACAACTCCCTATGGATAGCATTGGAAAATCATTGAAAGCCACTGAATCAGAGCAAGAGTTCTATCATCCGGTTGATCATTAGCCGTCAGAGCTCCTGCGCTGGTTCCCTTGTCTTTTCATCTTTGTCGGCGGCTGAATCTGTCAACTTCCGGTAGTTGAGCATATTTAGGCTGGCCAGCTTCGACACGAGCTTCTTAACCTAAGGTAAGGTTTCATATGGTAAGCAATTACCAGTTAGGTAACAATTACAGTAAAACCAATAACAATTATTAGGCAAGGTTATGAAAGGAGAGGTGAGGTCTGGAAAGATTAATTAAGGTTATGAAAAAAGATAAGATTAATTAAAGAAAGAACAGGTCAGGTTCAATTAGGTAATGTCAGACAAGATTAGGTAAGGCAGATAAGATTAGGTACGGTCAGATAAGAATAGGTAAGATTGTGAAAGAAGAATCTTAGTGTAGCGCCTCTTCAAGAAATCTACTCAGAGCGCTCCCGGTCCAACTTCGGCAAATAAGACTGACTTCAGAGTGGAATAAAAATGGGATTTAAAGTTCCTAGGCAAGAGCCGAAGAAGATCCAATGGGAGGCAATTCCAAGCAGTTGGGCCCACAACGCAAGGAAGAGGAAACGGAGAGACAGACAGAGGGGCGGATAGAAAGATGAAGAGACGAAAGGACGTGCAGCCAATAGCGTTTGGCCAAAAGAGCAACTTGATAGCGAAATGAAGGAAGGGAGGGTTGAGAGCATATGGAGAAAGGAAGGATGGGGGCAAATTGGAGGAAGGGGAAGAAGAGGGCAAAATATAGGAAAGGGAGAGTGAGGGAAAATGGAGGAAAAGGAGAATATGGACAAATGGAGGAAAAGGAGGGTGAGAAATTAGTTCATATCGATTCGCTAGGTGACGCTATATACACGGTGTTTATTTAACGTATTAAAATTAGCTCACATCTATTCGCTAGTTGGCGCCATGTAAACGGTGAGTTTTGCTGTTACAATTGCTGTTATGATTACTGTTACGATTGCTGTTACGATTGCTGTTACGATTGCTGAAGAGGAGGCTGAAAGACATGCAGAGGGACGGATAGAAAGACAAAGAGACGGACGGACGTGCATCCATTAGCGTTTGGCCAAAAGAGCAACTGTATCATTTCAACGGATCGAAAGACTAAGTCTTGTAAGAAGTAAGAGAAAGAGTGATGGAACAAGGCAGAGAGGGCGGGAAAAGGGGAGAGAGGGAGGGAAGAGGAGAGAGAGAGGAAGGGAAAAGGGATTGAGAGAGGAAGGATAGAAGGAAGGGAGGGAGGGAGGGAAAAGGGGAGAAAAGGAGGGAAAAGGGAGAGAGGGAGGGAAGAAAAATGAAGAGAGGGAGGGAGGGAAGAAGGAATAGAGGAACGGATGGAAGAAAGTAGAGGGAAGAAGGGGGGAAGAAAGAGATAAGGAGTGCAGAAGGGAGAGAGGGAGTGAGGGAACGAGAGAGGGAGGAAGGAAGGAAGGAAGGAGCTGGCATATGGGACTGATCTTTTGAATCTTTTCTTTCTCTGTCCTGGCTTGACCCGTGCGAAGTCCGACCAGGTGTGTTGTCATGACGTGTATCGAATTTTTTTCGTCTTCTTTCTTAATGGCCAACGTACCCACATCCATTCGACCGACCCTCCTCTCGCTTTCAGGCTGGGGACGAACCCTGCTGTTGTGAAATATCAGAGACGAGGTAGCGATTTGACATATCAGAGTTTCCTTCTGCTATCCGTACTCCTTAACGAGGTAGCCTATTGGGCAGTGGGGTCAGGTTTATCAAGATGGAGACCTCATCTCGCCCATAGATATAAAAAAACTAATGATCTCGCCATGCCATGATGCCACAACTTCGTCCCTGGGTATGTATATAGTCTTATCAATCGAAGAGCTTAGTGGTCACGTTTAAAACAGATCTGCCATCTGGTGAATGTAAAGAAATATTTTAGGCAAATTACTGTCATAAAAGACTTGTATATATTCGTGCCAATTATTAATCGCATTTATAAAGTGAATAGGATCAATTTCACATGCTCAAAATTGAGACAAAAATCGGTTTGCAATTATAATAAATATGCCAAGGCACCCTTATTCAAATCATTCAGTTTTCAAGAGAATATAATTCCGAGTTGCACACCTTGTACTGGGCTAACACCAAAAGGTGGTGTTTAGGAATGTGACGTACAATTCTTATAGCGCTATACTTAAACTATTAAACTCAGTAACTCAGGCTCAACAACTCCGTCACTTCTCTGCATGCGTGGTAGTGCCATTCAAAGCCAGAAAAATAAGGGCGAAGTTAATCTTCTGTGCTATAACACATTGTGTCTGATCAGTATGTTTGACAACTGAACGAATGCAAATAAATGTTGCGCATAAAGTTAATTTGCGAAATTCATTGCAGATCATCAGCAAATGCCAAAAAATCAATTAGACGCTCAGAAACAAGGCTTAAATTTACTTCTGCTGTATTAATAAATTTCAAAAGGCGTATTTCTATTATTAAGTTGATAAACAGCTGACTTGTGGTGGGTCCATAAACATGAGCGACCTTCCGCCGTCACTAAGTGCAAGAACTAAACTAAAGACTGTCTCTCTGTTTAAAGGCGTTTCCAATGGGGTTTGTTTCCGTACTCAGAACGATCCTAAATTTTTCTAGAGGAGCTAAAATAAGTCTAAATATACGATATATGCGGATTGTCGGTTCACTGTGTTTAAATTCTAGCCGTCACCATTAATTGAATCAAAATAGCGCTATTAGCGGACATTTATAAAACAGATCTGCCATCTAGCGAATGCAATTGCACTAATCAAAGCGCTCTCAATGGGCTTTCCGAACAACTCAGCCACCTAGTGAATGCAAAGGAATCTTTTACATATAAATATCATTGCAAACTTAATAAAACGTTTTTATTTAGTGAAAAAATCATATGTCCACGCATCTGCTATATAAAAATAATTTGGTTTGAAAGAAGTATTATTTTCGGAATAAATTATCATATTACTCCGGAATTAGTTGAAAAAGTGAAAATATTTTTGCATAAAAGTGAGGCCAAAATGTCAAGGCGTCTGCAGTAGAAAAGTAATTTGGATTGGAGGAAGTGTTATTTTCGGATTAGATACTCAAATTACTCCAGAATTTGTTGAAAAAGTGAAAATATTTTGCATAATAGTGATGCTAATATGTCAACCCATCTGCAGAATAAAAATAATTTAGTTTGGAGGACGTGTTATTTTCGGAATAAATTCTCAAATTACTCCGAAAAGAATTGAAAAAGTGAAAAGGAGGAAGATGAGAAGGGGTGGACGAAGAAGAGGAGGGTAGGAGAATGGGAAGGAGTAAGAGATGGAGGAGGAGGGGGAGGAAGAAGAGGGTGAGACGGGGAGGTACATGGAAGAGGTCGATGAGGAGAGGAAGAAAAAATTAGAAGAGGGGAAGGCAGGAGGTAGAGAAGGAAGAGGAGGAGGACAAGAAGGAGGAAGTGAGGAGGAAGAGGATGAGGAAGTGAGGGGAGGAGGTAGGTGAGGAAAAGGAAGTGGACATGTGTGCCGGAAAATACACTATTTTAGTCTCTCAAACGACAGACACCAAGGACACATCCTGGTTACCAGATCAGTACGTTGCGTTGTCGTTTAGTAATAGATATGCTGGAGACAGACGGGCGGCTATATGGCAAAGTTGGGGTCAGAGGAGGGCCGATAGCGACATTCGTTTATTTAAGTTAAAACATACAAATCCAGTTCAAACATTAAAAAAATCCACATGAGCATGATAACACAAAACAGTACGCACACATAATGATGACAAGTTAAACAAGAGTTAGGCGATTCAATCAAATTAGACAGCTGCCTGTTTTACCAGGGATGATTTTAACGCATATCGAACCTGTGTCCATATGTTCCTCATGTCTGTGTTTGAACTTTCAACCGGCCCCAAGTTATGGGTGGAATGGCCAATCACTACCCCTAATAAAGAGAAATCAGATTAAAGCAACCACACATTCCAGCCACAAATCCTGCCATCAAGGTTGAGTGTGATCAAATTTCTGACCATCTCTGCTTGCCAGTGCCCTTGTAATTCAAAACCAGTCGAATCAGAACCAATGTTTAGAATATTTTGCAAAATATAGCCAACCAAATTCAAGTTCAGCAACGTACCATGCTATAATTGTGCCCCGTGTCTAGCAGTAATCTTGCGCTCCCACATTTAGTTGCCTATCTAAATTTCGACAATATAATAAAATGTAATAATTGATAGCTTATTTTAGATAGATAATAATAAATATTTTTTCAGAAACTCAATATAATTATCTACAGAAATAATAATATAGAAGTCAGATAATCATAACCAAATTTTTCATTATAACTTTCATATACAGCCACCAAAACGCTATCTTACTTGCACTTTCAACTGTAATATTAGTTTTTATTTGTGAATAAAAATAATACCATATTTTAAGAAGGAATGAATTTATGAAATAATTTAAGTTATGCCTCCTGAAAATTGCTGCTCTTCTATATTTGTGCCCTGTGCCATGGCACCGCGGGCACTGCCCTTGGTACGGTGCTGTTCAAGTCACAGGTGAAAAAACAATCATACCCATAATGCCTGATCAATAATGCACAAATCAATTTGTATTCAATTCGTCCATAAATCAACTGAACTGCATTAGTGTAAGTATAGCAGTACAAAATAGTAAGATAGATAGCAGAAAATAATAATCAGTATAAAACTATTGCAATTGTTATCACGTCTAACTCTCTTATCAATTTTTATCGTCATATGTTTGTAAGGCTGTTATTGAATAATTGAGGTAAGTTGACTTGGGTTCTATGCACGAAAAAGGAACAGAGTAAAGGCTGAGGAAAATGGAAGGCCCAAAACGTAGGTCATGTGGACGTCCTCAATAGAAGATCCTGAATTCAGTACACTTGCCAATATAAGAACACCACTTATCTGTGATGCTAAAGACCTGACCAAAGTCCCACTGCTTGATTCCAGAGCAGATCAACAATTGGAGGATCTTAACCATGACTAAGAGACAGCTAGCATTATATTAATCTGGCAATGCTCAGATTGGTACAAACAAGAAACATTTGTTAATATATGTCAACAGTTCCAAGAAACATTTGTTTATATATGCCAAAAAATTCCAATGTCATATGCATGAGTTTCATGCATCTTTATTTGCATATTTATGCATGCACATTCATGCATATTTATACTTTTCTTAGGTTATCAGAACTTATCACTTTTAGATATGGTCTCTATTTAACTGTCATCGCATTCAGCTCGGATCTGCGCACAAAAGTGTGAACCATTTATAACATGCTGCACACACAAAAATGTCCTCTGCAGTGCACACACTATTTCCACAAAATTATCAGGAAAATTGCTCATAGTGCTAGAAATACTCCAGAATTGATGACCGTCACTCAGTCGCATCCGGTTTCGTCTTAACGTCTTTGTCGCACACTGCCACAGCGTCTCTTATGTCGGCCGAGAGCGTTGACAGGGTCGATCGGGCTCGCGTCAACAGCTCACGGTACTTCTTTGCGCTGGACTCAATCTGATCGGAAGAGCGACGCTGATCGCGCAGTTTCTTCTTCAGTTCCTGGATCTCTGATGACATCGTCTGATTGGCGGATTCGGTCAGACTGTAACTCCTTTGAACGCTCTCTGTAAGCAGAGAAAAACAATGAAATTAGCGATGCGGCAGTTAATAACTAAGTAATCAATCGATCAATAATTAGTTTTAACATTAAATTTATTTTTAATAATTCGAAAGTAATATTGCTTGTCTAAACTGTTCTGCACATTTATACCTGCCACTTCAGTCCAGAAACATTTATAATAATAACAAAAACATTCGTAGTAACAACACTAATTATAATAACAATATTCAAAATCATAACACTCACAAAAAGAACATAAATGATGAACCGGGTATTAGGAGATATAAATAGTACCCACCGAGCTCTTGTTGCAGTTCTTTGAGCTTGGTTTCCATGCTGATCCGAGACTTTTCGCTCTTGTTCAGGTTCTGCATGACGCTGTCAATGTCGACAAAGGCGCCATTGTGCATCACAACGCCATCAAAAGAGGCCACTCCGCTGGTGGTACCACCACCCTCCTCTTCCGCTTTGGCTTCTGGGCGAGCTCTCTTGCGTGCAAGTCCACGAGGAAGGTCCGAATCTGCGTCAGCACCGAGAAGAAATCTCCGGTTTCCTAAAGAACGTACACATTCCAACATTCATTCTTCCATAAAGAGGATTTATATAGCGCGCTTAAAGGTTACTACTCAGAAGCGCTCGCGACCCCAGCACGGATCAAAAGGATGGTTTAAAGACAGTAAGATTATAGTGGTTTGTCCCACGCTCATCACTTCATTGAATTAAGATTTTCTATTTCCTCTGCACTGTCACGCTAAGAGCGCTTCTGAAAAACTAGCCCTCTCAGAAGCACAACATAACTTCTCAGACACGAAACGATGTCAACAAGCCTTCACGACGCCTCACCACTAGCGGAATCGTAAAGCCAATCTACCGAGGAATGGGATCAACAAAACAAACATCTTGTTCTCCATGATATATGGTCTAACCAATCAGCCATCGTGCCACACATACGACTAGATTATAATCAAAAATCGTTGACACCACTGACCTAGAGCAAGAGTCCTATCATCTGATTGGTCAATGGCTTCGGTCATCACAGCTGCTGTACTGGTTCCCTTGTCTTCATCTTTATCAGCACCTACGTCTGTCAATTTCCGGTAGTTGAGCATATCTCGACTGGCCAGCTTCGACACGAGCTTCTTCACCTAAGCCCATGTACGATCAGGTAAGTTTATGAAATGAAAGATACGGTCAGGTAAGGTTATATAAGAGAGGTAAGGTCAGATAGATAACTAAGGTCACACGAGGCGAGTTAAATAAATGTATTGACGTCATAGAGGGTAGGATGAACTAGGCGCAACCATAACCGACACCATTTTCTAAAATTTATCCAATCACACAACCAGTAAAATAACATACAACAGTGAACAATACATATTCAGAGAATGATTGGGGAAAATAGGGAAGAGATAAAACCTTTCTTGGTCTGGCTAGCAGAGTCACCCTTACATGTTTACAAGTATAGTAGTTGGTTAGGGTGGCATCACCTACCCTCAAGAGGTAACTTTAAATCCATTTCATCCTATTCCCGGTAATCAGAACACGGTTTCAAGTTACCATGGGGTAAGGTGAAGGAGGGGTAATCTGGCATCAATCTTGCTATGCATCAGTCCAAGTTTCTAAATTCTATTCTATTTATGGACTTATAAAGCGCCTAGTACAAAGAAAAGCACAAAAAAAAGAAAAGAATGGGTAGAAAGAGTAAGATCTCAGCAGGAAGGTCGGTCTATAGCAGAAATAAACATGAATGTCAAGGTCAAAACTCTCTCATACACACACAAAGACACTCACACTCAGACACACATACAGAGACACAGAAACACACACAAACACATCCACATCCACGCCAGACATACCAGGAATTGTATAGTGCCATTATAGAACCTAACAAAGCCAAGGTACATATCCTAAAAACCATTCTTTTCCCACGGGGTTTTTCGCATGGAGAGCGCCACTCACTAGGTTGTACTAGGAGAGGAGCTATAGAAATAAATAAATACAATACAAAACAATATCTAATCCACTAATATCACCAAGTACCATCACAAACAGTAAACAAAGATCTTCCTATGTGCCAAGCAGAACTTAATTAGTAACGCACGCCACAGCATTGTACCTGTGCGCGTGAGAGCTGTAAGCCGAGCGTGAACAGGATCTCCTCGATGTCCTTGTCGATGAGGTAACCGGCGTGAGACTGATCAAAATAGATGAAGGCCAGCAGCAGATCCGGATCGGCGGTCAGGAACCTCGTGCGGTCGTGCTTCGTTGAGCATCTCAAAGACTTCTTCTCTACAACGTCACACAGAGTGAACATCAAAGAAATTCGTCTGTTTAAAGAAATTTCGGAACTCAGAACTCGACTACAAATGGGTCAGGTATGCGGCTTTGTCTTCCGTCTTTCGGGGACATTGTTCTTTTATTATTTGTAATTCTATCACATCACGACTAAAATGTTTGTTCCCGAAAAAAGGATACCAACCATGTTGCGACATAACATCACATAATGATATGTCACTTATAATACCATGTCATGTAAGCATAGTGTGTAACACAGCATCACATAATGATATGCAACATTTAATACCATGTCACATAACTATAATAATTACATAGCATGTAATGTAACATCACATATTACTATGCAAAAATGTAACACCATGTCACATAACTATGCATACAGCGTGCAACATGATATCACATAACATCACACAATGATATATCACAAAGCCATAATTTATTGTATAGTGTGTAACATAACACCACATAATGTCTAGTTAAGAGCACAGAAGCAAAAACCAACCTTTCTCGTCTTTTCCATAATCATGATCATCGTCAACCTGTAACAAAACAGAAATAATAAACAGCAAACAGGAAAGAATCAATCATCTTAATCCAGTTAATCTATTTGTGTCATCTTATACCTGCTCATCTATTTGTGTCATCTTATTCCTACTCATTCAATTGTGCCATCTTAAACCTGCTCATCTATTTGTGCCATAGATCTACTCATCTATTTGTGTCATCTTATTCCTGCTCATCTATTTGTGTCATCTTATACTTGCTCATTTATTTGTGTCATCTTATTCGTGATCATCTATCCGTGTCATCTTAAACCTGCTCATCTATTTATGTCCTCTCACATCTGCTCATCTATTTGTGTCATCTTATACCTGCTCATATATTCGTGTCATCTTATTCCTGCTCATCTAGTTGTCATCTCACCCCAGCCCAGCTGTCTAGCAGATCAAGTATATTATTTCACAAATAACCAAACAAAACAAGCTACAAGACAATTGCCTCACGTGGTATCTAGACCAGCTCCAGTCTCTCCCGAACCTTCTATTCATCGGATAATTTTCCAAATCCCTAGGGATCGTTTCCTAAGCTAGCAACAACCATGCTGTAACAAGAAAAATACTAACCCTGCTCTGATCCAACGCTTCAACTTTCGCATTTGCCACCATCATCTTGCCCTCCGCACACGAAGCAGTGTGCTCGAGAGTTTTCCCCGGCGGAGCCTCCGACTCAATCTTTACCCGTACTATGTCTGGCTTCTGATTCGGGTCAACGACCTCGAACACTGGTTCCCCGTTCTCTTCGCCAGGGTCTTCGTGTGTGACGTCTGTTTTCGGCTCCTTCGCGGAAAACAAAGACATCGTAAGGTTTCCGCCAAAGGTTCGACTTCAGATTATTATAAATGCAGTATAATCTGGTGGAACCGGGCCTTTGCAGTGCTGGGTCCAACCACATGGGCTACCTCAAGATCTTTGCCCAAAACGAGGTGGCGCTCCAGCGTATAAACAATGACTCAACACGGTGTCGCAGTTGAGCTGGGGTTGAGTCAGGAGCGCTTCTGAGTAGTAACCTTGAAGGGGCACTATATACATTTTCGCAATGAATGAATGAATGAAAACCTACTCTTCTGCATTCTACTCATTACTGAAAATCCCGCACTCTATAGCCGTAATCAGACAAAGAGTGCCTCTGAGTAGACATCTTGAAGGGGCGCTATATTAAGTTTCACTGATTGATTGAACTATATTACTAGGCCCTCCATCTATAGTGATCGCTCAATCGAGTTCTGCTCTGTACTCGTGGCCCAACCAGCAGGTCTCTACTAGTCGCCTAAGTAATTTTCCTACATAAATGTCCAATTACAATAACGCATGTTTAACTACTTACAATCATTACTATTATCATTGCTAGATGAATCCGTAATGCACATTTGTAACCATACCATAGCCACTCTCCTCTACCTTACCTAACCATTGCTTTTCTACCTCATTCTACCACACTGCCTTTTTCACCTAACCTAATCTTTGCTCTCCAATCTCCTACCATACCAGATCGACAGTAATTGCAATTTTCATAATCACAACAGGGATTGTTTTCCCCAATACATTTCTTCGGATAAACCGACCGTTCCAGCCTGCGACAGATACCTCAGTCGATCCTCCGTTATCCTCCATCTTCTCAGACTCCAGTTGTTCGTCCTTTCTTGAAGACGCTTGCGTCCTCTTCAAACCTCGTCTGCTTACGCCTTTCTCGATGTCGCTGCCTTCCCTTTTGGCCTCGTCAACGTCCTTTGCCTTCGTCGAGTCTTTCTTCTCGTCGTCCTTACTTCTGGCCGTGTCCTTCTTGTCCTCGTCCTTTGGTCTGTCCTTCTTTTCGTCCTCGGCTGCTTCCGGGGATGACACAAGGAGTTTGTAGATGCGAAAGCCGAAGTCTCTCATCAGCATCTCGTTGAACATCTCCGCGAACAGAGAAACCTGGAAATATAGCAAGCAATGCCATTGTTCTCAAAAGTAGTTATTATGAACAACCATTGCCATTTAGAAATAGGATCTATAATGCAGCAACTAATTGATATTTGTGTGAAATAATTAATATTCATGCTATAATTAATATTCATGAAAAATAAATATTGTTGCTCCATGAATAATTACTATATTCATATTCAATACAATCTGCCATACTACCTAAACAGAATTCATACTGAATAATTCATTATCTTTATTATTAATATGAACCGGACATGGAAAATTTTAAATTAAATTCAAAATTAAATGCCAAATTTGTAAAAAATGCCATATGTGAAATATTTTACATAAAATGATCAATTTTTCTTAAAAGCCACTTTGACCCCCCAAAAAATGCCAAATTGCAGCTTACAATTGCAAAATTTTGAATTGAAATGCCAAATTTAACCTTAAAATAGCCCAATTTTCAATCCAAAATAAAATATCTTAAGTTAAAGTTGCAAGATTTTCAATTTCAAATGCCTAATTTTACCTTAAAACGGACACATCATCTATATAAAACACAAAACTCTACCCGAATGCGCCAAATTTTACCAGAAAGTGCCAAACGTTACCTCGAAGACATGTTCCTTGTTGTCCTCTGGACGGTAGTCAAGAAGCAGACTGAGTGACATGACGGAACACTCAAACTTTCCCCCTTTGGCCGTTGCCGACGGACGGACGAGGATAGAGGGCGTTTCAGGCAGGGTGTACTGGCGAATCATATTAAACCGTTCTTTCTCCTTTGCTCGTAGTTTCTCCTCCTCCTAATCAAATCAAACAACAGATCATTAAAGGGTGCTTTACGTATATATCTTACAGGTGACCCCACAGAGCTTACTGTCCATAGTTTGTCCTTCATAGCTCACCTTGCACACTGCATAGTTTACCCTGCATAACTTACCCTTGCTAGCATATACTCCATACCTAAATTTCCACTACTCAACCTACACAGCATAACTTTACATAGCATACCCTTCATAGCTTACCCTACATAGCAAAAATCTTCCTAGTGTACCCTAAATAGAAAACCCCAACATAGCTTAACTGATATAGCATACCCTCCATAGGTACATATCCATAGCTGATCCTACATAGCATACCCCAAAAGTCCCCCATAGCTTACCCTACATAGTCAACCCTCCACTGCATCACATCTAGCGTCTATGGCAGAGGGCATTTCGAACTTGCTTCTCTAATGAACAATGACAGCTTCGATTTGAAATTGAATTCGAAATTCAGTTCAATTTGAGATTCAGTTTCAGATTCGATTTTAAATTCAATTCGAATTCGGACTTTAATCCCAAATTCGATTCAATGTGTGACTTACAGATCCCAGGATACAGATAATATTGTACAGAACACACATCCAGCAACCTATTGAAATCAATGTACCTCAAGTTTCTTGACATCTTCTTCTTTATCGTCGACATCCATCTTTTCTCCTTCGTCATCTTCTCGCTTTTCTTCCTATACAGAAACAAACATTTTAATAATTCCTCCATCTGAGTCACTACGTGACAGATGTTGGTGATTGAAATCCACCCCCGAAAACAGTGGGCCCATGTTGCATCTTTCAGGATCTGTTCAATAGCTATGTTAGAGCCTTTTTGAGATTTAAAAGCAAGCTCATATTTATTCAAAAATTTATGCAGAGCCCTTTCAAAAGTGCTCCCAACTGTGAAAAACCTCAATTGCCATAAGCTCTCAATTCTATCTCAAGCAGACAAGCATTGAGGCATTTCAGCTAACTGTGTATGATTACTTATCCTGTGATATTTAACATCATTACGGCCAGCTCAGAGAGCGTCTCTGAGTAGATATCTTGAAGGGGCGCTATGTAAATGTTTTGATTACATTACACTACATACCATATCCGACCATCTCGAATACAACACTGCCCCAATTACCTCTTCCGCACATCTGTTCTCCGTCTCCTCCGCCTCCTTCTCTTCCTCGCTCCGAAGAGCCTTCGTGAGGCGAGCGATGAGCTGAGACTTGAGCCCTTTCGAGCTCAGACCGCGACACTCCAACTCTTGGCGCAAGTCGCTGAGCTGAAATCAAAGCAATCTGTCGACTAATTCATGAATCCAGATGCAATACACTTATTGGCTGCAATATGTGACACTACACAGTGTTATTATTCTGTGCAATAAAATTATAAGAAGAAAAGAAGTCCCTTAAGCAAGTCCTGGGACAGCAATGTAATGTTATGTAATGTAATCGAACATTTATATAGTGAATCTTCAAGATACCTACTAAAAAGCAATCTCTGCCCTGACCTAAATGATGTTAGATATCATTTCATATGAATAAGTTGCATCAGTTAGCAAAACAGTGCACAGTAAGCTGAAAGAGTCACCAATGGTTGGCCCTCGCACAAGTGTGGAACCAACCGATGGATTCCCGTCGACAGCTGACAGATGGCATGGACGAAATGTTAGCGACATCATTTTCTTGGCCTCAGCATACGAGGGCGGCTGGCCAGTCCTCTCCAATGCCATTTCATCTTCCCACACACAGTGTACGGTCAGTGTACTCGTTACATCTAAGATGGCTAGGGGGCTACAATGAGGCAGAAGCCTCAAACCAAATTCAATTTCTGCCCTGGCAAGGATTTGAACCCCATTTACAGCCAAGCATGCCAGATCACTACACATTCGACAACCCAATTACGCACAAAAGGTCAATAAATCTGAATAAGTCAGAAAAGGCCTGAATGCATAATGAAATTACGTGGCTTAATATTTATTTTTGTGTGTGTTCAGTCTACCCTTGTAAATGCTTTTGAACATTTATACAGCACCGTGGTTACAGCAAAACAAATCGCAGGCACCCTCTACACTGGCACCTGATGCAAAATGTCATCACAAACAGGACAATTACATGAGTCAGATAAAGAATGTAGAATAAACCGGAAGAGTGACCAGCATTGGAGGCATTAGCCGACCTTCATTGTCTTTGGATCTAATTCCGAGTGATGGGTCGGGTCTTTCTTATCTTCGACTGCTGCTTCCTTTTCCACCTCGACCTCTTCCTCCTGGGACACAACACAGAATCAATCAATCAATCAACCAACCAACCAAACAGCCAGCCAAACAATCAATCAATCTCCATCCATCCATTCTTCCATCTATCCATCCATCCATCAATGATCAATCCATTCTTCATCAATCCATTAACCCAAACTCCACCCACCCATGGAATATGGATCATCATCACCACCACAAGCACCATTATCTCTCCATCCATTCAACCATAAACTGGGTACTGTCTTGCTACCCATCTATCCAGTTCATCAATCCACTTACAACCACCACCATCACCATCACAACCACCACCATCATCATAACCACCACCCCACCTAAACCATTATCATCATCACAACCACCACCACCACACCAATACCATGGTCAACAGCACCAATAATTTACTCCCTCCATGGAACAAGGTAAAATATTTCGTATGGGATTAACAAATGCCTCCTCATCTCAACGCCATCCTCTGCAACAATGGCATCCTTCACCAACCACCACAATCTCCAATTTCTCATCATCATTCGCACTGACATTGTATCAACTGATTTAACTGTAACACAAAGGCAGGCAGCCTAACATCATCTGCACACTGAGATGACATAGGTCATCATTATCACCAAGAGCGTCATCATCATCACCATCATAGCAATTGCCATCACAGAGGTTACCATCATCAGCGCCACAGTCAACACGACTCAAGACATATTCAACATGCTAAACCCAAAGTCTTCAGAATAACTAAGACATTCACACAGTCATCACAACTGCCAATTAGTTCACATCACCATTACAATCCCCACCATCGCTGTCGTCATCATCATTATCGTCATCATCGCCTTTGTCATTTTTGTATGACCGCCACTGGCAAACTGATTACCAGTCGCAGTCAAAAAGAATTCAGCTGAACCCGGGTTACAGCAGGACAGGTGTATCTTTAAATCAGCAAAACCAGAATTAAAATTTGAGTTAAAATTCATTCCATATCAATTTTGTTTTTAAAGAATACGAAAAATCTGTCCGTGTAATTCTTAGGAAATTAGCACATTTAGTCAGATAGATGTCGCGCTTTTTAACAACAACAAACCGTCGTCATGACTTTGAACTTGTTTTATACGACTCAAAATGACAATTTTTTAACATTGAGGTTTCAGTGTACCCTACTGTCTGACCTTCCGTTCGCAGGTCAAAGTCAAACAGGTCAGAAACCAAAATAAATTTAAAATACAAAAATATCCATATTTTATACAACAGCAACAGACGAGTGTGTTCCTAATAGGTTTTACTGTGTCTTCACTCAGCTGAAGAGAGTCCTAGGTAATCGTAATCTTAACAGTTTTAAAGTGCTTATCTACAGCTAAGCGAGGGACCACCTTTTTACGAGTGCTACGTCAAATCAGAGGATTTGTCCAGTCAGAGGTTCGAGCCTGGAGGCAGAGAATACCCCACCATGGTAATTGTGGACAAGAAGACAAATGAGGGTGATGTGAATGGAGGGTTATTGAGGGTTAGACCTTAGGCCTAACCCTCAAGACATATGTAATTTTTATCAGAACACCGGGGTACATTCTCTGCAGCTAATACAGGTGGTTACACCTGTATTAGCTGCAGAGATAACAGCATAAGAGATAACAGCTGCAGAGATAATAGCTGCAGCATAACAAAAAATTATTTTTATGTTCCTGGCAAAAAAATGATACTCATATAAAACTAGTTGTCCTTTACGGGCAAGGCAAACTGTTTTGGTGAACTTTAACAATGGAAAACTGTCGTACAAATTGACTTAACAAGAAACATTGGCATGTCGGAAGCGTGGAAAGTACCCTGGCAGTTCTAAATGGACACAGTGCAACAGATGTCCTGGTAATGACTCAAAATTTTTACTATATGACTAGACCAAAGCTTGTCGAAACCCAATCCGTCTATAGCACGATAACTATGGCTCCAGTTGTGCACTAAGGTGGATTCAACACACAAGAAGTCAGAATTTAGGCACATGATTTCATAAATGCAGTCAGGCCTTTTAAGAGCAAAACTTTACAGCCATCTAGTGTGAAAGCCGTAAACTGAGGTGAAAAAATTGAAGGTTTTTATGTGCTAAGGGTAGTTTGAAAAAAAATTAGTTTTTGTGCATCAGAAGATTCAACAATAGTCGAGCAAGCCAGAGTCTTGGAGGAAAACAGAGGTTTACACTAGACCAGGCAGGCCAGTCTCACCTGCAAAAAAAAATCAAAACAGGTACAACAGACTTATGATCATCAGATAATAACATCCAGGCACATGAGGACAACAGACAACAGAATAAACAACAGGCAACAGAATGCAACAAATGACAACTACGAACAACCAGACATCTGTGTGGCACAGAGATGCAACGTTGCAACTGTCAGTCAGAGCTACAACAAAGTTTACAGGAGATGACATTGTAAACATACAGTGTAAACTTTGATTCAGAAGCAACAGAGCATTACAACACCAGTACAACAAGCACACAGCGACAACAACAACAACCCAATAAGCAAAACACAGTGAGTAATGCGCACAGAACGACTGTCATGACAACAGACAACAACCTGTGTACAACAGATGCATTTTAACCTGAACAATGCAACAAATAAGATGAGATGAACATAAGTAACTGACAAAATAAAAATCAGGTAACGTAGTAATGTTCACGCAAGAAAGACAACAAGACACAAGACAAAGACAATAAGACACAAGACAATAAGACACAAGACAAAGAAAAGACAATAAGACAAAAAGCAACAGGACAAACACAATATGACAAACACAATACACACACAAGACAATCATAATAACACACAAGACAATAGGATACAAAACAAAAAAGACACAAGACAAAAAGACACAAAACAAAGACCAGACAAGACAAAGACCAGACAAAGAACGCACGACAGCAAACGACACGGACAAGACAATCGCAGACAATTGCAAAGAACGTCTTTACGAAGAAAGTGGTCTCTGCCTTAGTCTTGAACTCCTCTGTCGCCAGCTTAGAGTCGAGCAGCGCCTTGTATTCGGCCGCCATCGTCTGCCACTCGAGGCTCGTGGGACGGCAAGTCCAAACATCTGGCAAGAAAATGACGACATTTTCAACATGTGCGGGCACTGTGCGGCCCTTACGAACTTCTTCTGGCCGGTAATAGCGGATCTCCGCGAAACGAAACCTGCATCGAAACGGTTAGGCAAGCAGTCGAATTAGGGCATGGCCATCAACACCAATAAAACAGCCAACAACTGCAAGATTCCCAGGCTGACGGAATGCTAGTGATATAATAATAATAATAGTAATGATTGTCATAATAATACTTCAGCTAAATCTTACAGGGCAGCCTTGAAAATCTTTATTTGCTACAATAAAACTAATACTACAATAGCTAACACAAATATTCCTCAACTTCAATTCTTCAACTTGGTATGTTCTCGCAAACTTTAGATAGCAAATATAATTAAGATAACTGAGATAATTAAGATAACCGAGAACATAACTTTAGATAACTGAATTAAGTTCAGATAACTGAGACAATCTAAATAATCGAGCTAACAATAGATAACTGAGATAATTTAGATAACTGTGATGATAACTTTAGATAATTAATTAATTTAGATAATTTAGTTCAGATAACTGAGAATCCTGCATTTGTTGAGGCAAAAAAACAACAATAACATCAACACTACATCTTACACTTTCCTTCTAACACTTTAACAAATGCAAAAAACAGTCGCACGAAATGCGACTGTTTTTTAGTGATACGTCAACATCTTCACTTCAGATTCGTCCTCTACAAGTAGATATCTCCAATAAACTGATCATGTCATTAGAAATCTAAAAGAAACTCAAAATAATGACTCACACAAAGTGACACCACGCACAACAAATGTACAAACACCGAGAGAAGTTTGCCACAAAGAAGAATGACCAAATGCAGCTTACAGAACATACACTTAACACTCATTTACAAGCAGAAGTCACTCTGAAAAGGAGTTACATAAATCTTCGTTTACATTACACGATACTAGAGCACAACACCTTCGTCGCTTCGAACAAACCACGTTCAACAGTCGCTTAACCTTGCACAGGAAAGTACACTTCCCAAAGGGAAAGTACACTTCCTTTAAGGAAAGATACACTTTCAAGAAGAAAAGTAAACTTTTCAAAGGGAAAATAAACTTTCCAAATGGAAAGTATACTCTCTATAGGAAAGTACACTTCTCAAGAGAAAGCACACTTCCCAAAGGGAAAGTATACTTTCCACAGGGACAGCACATGTCCCAACAGATAATTCCAACTTTACGAAATAAAAAAATCAGAATTCAAAAAGCCGTTCTTTAGTAAATTCAAAATAATACGAATAATAACTAATATTAATATTAATAACACTAATATTAATAATAAAATTGCACGAGCATGTCTATAATTATCCAACAAATTAACATGGCACTGCTTATCAACAACAGCAATTCTTACTGATGTCAAACAGGTCGATTTTAACACTTAACGAACAAGCTGCATTTGGCTTTTTCGTCACTTATAGTACACTCTAAACTGTGAAACTGATTGTCACTTGTATAAGACCCAGCCATTATGTTTACCACAACATGACCTACTTTGAATCGATAATACAACACAAAAATGCTTTCTTAATGAACAAATAATTTGGTTAAATCGTATCAAGCTAAACAAATAATAAACAAAAGAATATGATAAAATAATGAGGTAAATAATTAATAAAATCATGTAATGGGTGAAAGTTTAATTTTTCCGAAAAATCAAAGCTCCTGAGTAGTAACCTTTAAGGGGCGCTATATAAATTCGTTCAAACATTTATATAGCACCCCTTCAAGGTAACTATTCAAAAGTGCTCCAAACTCCAGCCCAGACAAAAAATCAGTTTTCAAATGACCATAACAGTACCACTACACGATAAATCTTTATAATGAATGATTGAAAGAACATAAATAAAATTAATTAATTCAATAGATTCATGTCGAAAACAGAGAAATGAACCCACCATTGTGTGCTATGGCTGAGATCAATACCCGTCAGAACTTTCGTGGTACGAATGGCCGTGTTGATCAGACACCGCGGGTCGCCCTCAGGGTCGGGGCCGTCCAGAGACGGTGACCAGGGCCCTCCTATGGCCATTGGCTCGCTCTTTCCCTTCAGCCCGACGAGGAACTGGATCAATCGAGTGGGGTGCTGGAAGGACTCGCGAACCTCCAAAGGGTCTTCCGCCAGGGCACAAGACTTGTGGAAGATGTCGTCAAGAGTCGGGCAGCTTAAGAGCATGACCTATGTTACAAACAAAGCAGAAATGCAGTGTAATGTGAAGGGAAATTTATATAGCACAACTTCAAAATAATCTACTTCATTAGTCAATCATCAATACATTGACTAATTGGCAATTCGTTCATGGCAAATTATGTGAAATATTCGGCTGTATGCAACCACCTTCCTCTGGCCTCAGTCAAACTGTGTTGCTAAACCATATTCATTCACCATCAAACATTAATCGTTGTTTGTTGACAACAGTCCCCAGAGCTGAAAACGACAACACATGACACGACAACAGGCAACAACAGCTCCCGTTGTAAAATGCGTTACACAATAACACTTGACGACAACAAACCCAAGAGAATATCTGTCAGATAACAATTCATCTCTCAAACTCAACTACCCGCTCCTTTATGAAAAGACAAATCACAGAAACTCAAGTACCATGCAGGCATAAACTGAAACTCAACTAGGATACTCGACTTGGCCAAGTATCGTAGTGCTCAGCATTACTCAGACTCAGACAAACAATTGGTCAGAGTGGTACAACCAACAAATTGAAAAAAATTGTGCCAACGACCAAACTAAAAATTAAGAAAATTAGACTTTTTAAATAATTTAATACTCAGTACTCGGATTCGGTACCACTCACTTGTAATACTCGGTAGGAAATTCACACTTGGTTCATCCCAATTACCTTGACACTAGGTTCTTCTGTATTACCTTGGCACTCGGTTCATCCCAGTTACTTTGATACTTGGTTCATCCCAATTACCTTGACACTTGGTTCATCCCTATTACCTTGATACTCGGTTCATCTCAAATTACCTTGACACTCGGTTCATCCCTATTACCTTGGCGCTGAATCTGTAATCGGCATCCGTAGGCTCGGCCGAAGTCTCGGACTTGACCGGTGGCTCGGTGGTCTTCTGCATGATGTGAAAGTCGCACCTGTGGCCAAGAACGAACGGACGATGAGCGGGAAAGACATCAACCCAGAGGAACGCCGAACTGAAGAAGTCGCTTGGTATGTACATGTTGGTGTAACGCGATCGAAGTATCATAAGGTTCGCTTCCTTCCTGTGGAATGACAAAAAAAGAAAGATTTATCAGTCAATCAATCCAATCAATCAACCAACCAACCAATGAACAATATGATATCATTATGATTATTATTATTACATAAGCATTTGTAAAGCACTTCTCGAACCGGGTTATTCAGAGGTGCTCTCAGCGTTACATTCCCATGAAAGGAAAAGTCGCTGTAAGTGAGGAAGAGATGCAAGTGAGATCCAACGAAGAATCCTACTCCGGACCCCATGGAAAGGTTATTCCCAAGCGAGTGACCCACAGCAGCAAATAGTCGAGTGCTGGGATAAAAGAGTAATCATACTGCAGTTAATCAGTTTGGGTTGAATAAATAATATCATTATTACTATTGAACTGATCAAATATTATTAAATATCATAATTGTGTATCCCACAAAAGCTTCAAGACAGAAGAACTCACAAGTCCAAAGATATCTTAGGAATCTGAACTGTGTAACGTGACACTGGTCGTGCTGTTCTCCTCTGTCGCACAGGACTCTTTGCTCTTGAGGCCGGTGAACGGGGCGACCTTGACCTTCGAGGTGACCTTGACCTTCGAGGCGACCTCGACCGTTTTCGTGGAGAACGGCGCTCCCGTCTCTCACGAGACGCAGCCCTCTCCCGCAGTCGGTCGCGAAATCCCGATGACGCTTCTGACCTGCGTGACCCCTGGCCGAGATTCAGGCAACGACCTGTTTTGGAGCGTAAGAAATCTCGGCTAAACTTTGCACTATTTCAATTCAATTCTATTGAAGCCATCGAAAGCAGAATAGAAATAGCAATTATTTACCATTAGTCATCAACAACAGGGAACCCAGAAAGGACAATAGTCCCACTAGGTAGGGCCACTTAAGGAATTTATAATATCAAGACAAATAAAACGGAAATAGAGAGTTTAGAGTCAATAGTCAATAGACCTTGAGATGGCAGTTGTAATTCAGACTGAACAATAAATCTTAGCTAGTAGCAAACTAAACTAAATCAAACTGAACAGGGATAGAGTTGCCTCAAATAGGAAGTAACATAGTCAATTGTCAAATGAGATTGATGATAAGTCTTTCTTCTTTCATCTTTTCTTCTTCTTTTCTTCCCTGCACTTCTCTTCCCTTTGAACCTCCACTGATTATTTTCTGTCTTTTTTGTTTAATTGTTAAATCTATATGTCTGTACTCTGTCGGTTTGGAGCATATCAAAGTAAATAGAACAGAATAGAATAGAATTAAGCAACCAATTGTCGATACATAGAGGCACAAATCTAGATTCTCTCAAATCTTTTCTTTTTCTTGGGGTTCTTTGCACTGGCGCACCTCTCATCAAGTTGCACGGTGAGAGGCGCTTTACCAATCTATACATAGAACAAAATTAAGAGACCGATAGCAAAATCCATCAAATTTAAGATCAAAAGAGTTCCATGGCCAAAAAACATTAGGAAAAGCTGATACAGAAGCACAAAATTTGTAACAAATCTCATCACAAAAAATGTTGTAAGCCAAACCTTGGACCGGTTGTGTCTGCTTCGACATGAGCGGAGGAGGCGGCTGAGCGAGGTTTGGAACAGCAGAAGAGCCAACCGCGATCGACTTGAAGTGAAACGATGAGCTGGACTGGGACGCTGGAGTGACGTTGTGGAACGACGACTGGGCCACCATCGCCTGGTACGCCTGGCTCGTTTGCGTTGAGTTGATTGCCTACGAGTTCATCACAGTTACATAAGTGACGCATTTACCACTAGGCCAACAAGGCCCTAGAGGCTGCACATTTCAATGGGGTGGCAAAAGTTGGATTTAAAATTGTTTAAATGAAAAAAGTAAATGATACCAAGCCAGTGTACAAAGTAAGAAAGGTATAATCATTGTGTCATATGCACTGTTAATAAAGTTTACACTAAAACACCCACTAAGTTAATACTTTTTATTTATTATAATTTTTTAATAGAAACAGACTGGTAGTTCATACATTTTAGCAATGACAACAACTTTCTGACCTCTGGCTTTTGACCTTCAGACAACCAAAACTAAGAGCATAATTGTCAGCATCACAGAAAATTTCATGCATAATTTAAGAATTTCAGAACAAACTTCAAATTAAACCACGACAATTTCCATCATCTAGAGTCTAAGCATTGCCGTAGATATTTTCAGACAAATGTGTTCGGATACAAAATGCCAGAAACCTCGAAGATGGGCGTCATTACCGACCTGGACATTTGTAGGCAGAACTTGGATCCGTGTGGCGTTCCACTTGAATGGCATGTTGGCATTGTATGTCGCCTCAACCAGAACCCGATCGCCCAGCTTCGGCTGCTGGCCCTTAACACAGCTACAACAAGCAGATGCTAGCAATGTTAAATAAACACCATTTGTCTGATCCAATTCACAATATATGTCACAGGCAATTCATTTTTTAAAATACTGATTATTAGACAATTTGTAATATCCCCGATTTAGGGTTGGGGCTATAGTATAGGGTTAGGGTTTTACAAATTGCCTAGGCATTTTACAAAATCCCTGTTTTCACACATTGCCTGCAACATACATACATATAACTCATGAACCCTATACTATATGATTGAGACCCCTACATATATTATATATGCATACAACTATAGATTATTTATATACCTATGATGTGATTGTGACCCCTCTATACATAAATACAGACACAATTACATATCATTATATACATATATCCCTATGATATGTGATTGTGACCTCTATATACATATACATTATAATTATATATATACACAAATATATATATATATATACATAATCTTGTATATAAGGGTCACAATAATGTATATTGTATATATGTAAATAAAGGTCACAATCACAAAGCATAGGGATATATAATAAAGAATTAATAAGTATATGCATCAAAGCTAAACTAACAGTCAATTTGGCTTATATATATATATATATATATATATATATATATATATATTCCGACATACATAGCCACCCGCAAGCATACATGTTCATACATTCATATGCCATTATGCATACAATCAAACAATCCACGAAAAATCATGACAGTACATAATTAAAGATACATGAAACATGATGAACCTGGTCTGAAAGAAAACATCCTCATCAACAAAGCCAAAGTTTTCGTGCAGCTTCGTGACCGCTCCGGTGAACACGCGCTGTTTCTGCTGAACGGCCGAAGTGGCAGGTCGAGGTGCCGGATAACTGACGGTTGCCATGTGTGACGACGCCAACGACGTCGGCAGAGCGATGCCAGGCTGTTCAAAGAACAGAAGAACCGATTGAAATCGGCAGCGGCATCGTCAGGAGATCGAGAGAGAGGGTCGGTGACACTGACAAGATTGTCGTGATCGTTTTGTCAGTGGCATCCGATTTCTCTCTCTCTCTCTGTCTCAATCTCTGTCTGTCTGTCTGTCACTCTCCATCTCTCTCTCTGTCTCTCAATCGTGCTGACACTTCCGCCATTACTCCTAAATTGATGTTTTGCGGAACTTGATAAATACATAAATTTTCCAATGGCACAAAAAGTAATCCAAACTTTAATCAGCAATTTTCGCTAAAACATGACAATCATTTATAATGGCAGATATTACAAATATCTTCCAATGCTATTTCCACTAAATAACTTACACATACGCTTTTTGAAAAGCGCTAAAAAAATGAATGAATTAATTAATTATTGGACATACCCGAAGGCTAAACACTGTGGGTGCCGCAACTGCAGATTGGCCGTATACCTGCGACATTAATCCAAGCTGAGACTGATTCAGAGCGATTCCAGCAGCTTGACTAACTAAAACATTAGAAAAACAGCATTTATAAGAACCTAGATAAATAAGGAATACACAAGCACCTCCCATTGATAGACTACTGTGTTATCATGGAGCAAATTAGGTGGTAAATAAGTACATAGTAAGTAAGTAGGTGTTAAGTAAGTTGTAATCATTAGTCTCCTCTGACCGCATTTCTCAAGTCTCCCTTTTAGAATTTGTGTAAAGTGCCATATTTCTTTGTAGCTGAGCTAAATAAATCATCTAATCATTTTTGTCATAGGTCATTATATTAATTATTATTATTGTTTAACTATAGTTATCCATACTGCAATGCTTACTAAGTTCATTATTATCATCCACAGGTTTATTGATAACAGTGCATTGAGTGGCAACCACAGCAGCAAAAAGACAACACATTACATGACAGCAGCTCACAGAGTTGCAAAGTGCAACGAGAAAAACGCATGACATGACATCGATCAACAGCAATAGATAAAAAAATCCTATTGAATAATAAATTGTTTACTGGATTTCAGCCAAAGTTTGTACTGGGCTTAATGTTCCAATTCAGATGGGAATCAAGCAACTCATTAAAGAAACTATAAACTAGATGCAATATTCAAATTAAAAACTAAAAGTAAGGAAATTCACAGCACAGTTGCCTAACTTACTTGGTCCAACATCTCTTGCCCAGGGAGGATTTTTCCCAAACTGTGACATTATGAATCTACAAAAATCAAAGTAAATTACACACATTGAAACATGGAAATTTATGGACATTGAAACATGAAAAAATTCACAAACAAACTGTAGTGAATAAATGTGTGAAAATTGTTGTAAATGGCATTTCCCCGTGTTTCAACCCAACTTTGACCCGGTGATAGCCTTGATTAATAACTGTTGATGGTGCTGATTTTGCCTGGGCAATGCGTGCAGACACTTTTAATCCTTAAAAGTTTTATATATGAATTTGACATGCAGCTTTCCATACCGAAAATCCAATATCCGAATGTGAATATGGTAATTTATCGTTTAAGCATCCCGAATTCCGATCACTGTCCCATACCCTAGCAGAAGTCGGAATGACGAAAAGAATCATGCCAAAGTAGAAGCTGAATATGATGAAAAGACTGCTGCTTAAGTAGAAGCTGGATGTGATGAAAATAATTCTGTTTAAATGCATGGGAGCTGGATTGATGAAAAGAATCATGTTTAAATGGAAGCTGGGTGTGATGAAATGAATCGTGTTTAAATGTAAGCTGGATGCGATGATAAGAATCGTGCTCAAATGGAAGCTGGATTGATGAAAAGTATTGTAACGATGTCACAACAGGCAACCATGCATGAAGCCACCATAATGAGATGCAATGAATTTGGGATGCTAAAACGATAAAGTGAATGAATTTGGGACGCTAAAACGATAAATTACCGTGAATAACAAACCGAATTGACGGAGGTCTAAAAACGGGATCAACCCGAATCATCGAAACCCGAATCTAAAAAACGTGGATATGGTGAAAATCAGTTTCGGGGATTCCACTCTGACCTCAATCGACCCTCACGACTTCTAACATTACCATAACCTCGCGACGCCCATAAAAATTTTAAGATGTTTTATACAGCATGCATACGCGAAATTTATCACGTGTTCGGCTCTAGAAGTAAAATTTTCGGCCGCAGAAGATTTCTCCTTTCTTTAGACGTCTCTACTTTAGTTGAGCCGCTGTTTCTGTTTAAATGCAGCACAGAACAGCTTCTAGATACTAGTTACTTACCCACTGCTAATTCTCCAAATGCAAAGAAAAATAACCGACAAACGTTGATGATTTTATTCGCATGCAAATAAATAAAATGAATATCTGCAAAACCTTGTTGTTCTCCCAACCTCAGCTACTTAATATTCATAAATTTTCCTCTGTTGTCCAAGGTATGGCAAGTTCCACGAATAATAATTTTCAAGACCTATGAATCGTGATCGTAATCACCAAATTTCTAAAGCGCCACTTGAAAGCCAAGCGCAGGGTACCAGCTTAGTCACGAGCGATGCATCAAATCAGAGGGGTTGTAACTTGTCCAAAGGATAGTCCGTGGTAGAGCATAGTCCGGTTTCCAGGAGGTCAGCGAGGCAGAATAGCTGTTAAGGAGGGCGTCGTTTTGGTAGAGGATTGAAAGGAAGAATTTCAAGTAAAGAGTCTGGGTTAGAATTCTTGAGAAGGTAAGAGTAAAGTTAAGAATGGAAAGCCCGGGGGTGATGGATAGGGCTAACTTGTCTGTGTAAATTTAACCTTGTAGTAGGCCCTTAGACAAATCGGGTATAGAACGAAAAACGAGTGGAGTAGGCATATTGTTTCATTGTTTTTATAAATAGAGATTGTAAGCAGCTTTAATTTTATTGAACGCCTGGTTGTAAGCTATTTTCAGCGAATTCGCCAACCGAACGTATGAAATAAAACAGAGATAGGCTGAAAACAATAATAAGGTCACGAGATATATGGAAGACGAAACTTAAGTTGACATTTTACGATGTCATGAACGCTCTAGGATGAAGATTGAAGGTGATTTCCCATTTTAAAAAACGACAATCTAGAATATGTTTCGCTGGTATGGCACTTCCGGTCACCTTATCAACATAGGAGGTCGTTGTAGAGCGGAGTACTAGATTTTGATACTTGGGAGATTTTTAAAATTTCCATTGACTAGCGCATTATGGGTTTCTCATAGTTGTACTCAGACGCAAGTATGATAAGGATAAGGCTCTGTCAAAAGCTGCCATTGAAGCTCAACTGTTTTCGAGCGCAATCATCGGCCACCTCTCCTCTTTCTATCGATTCGCTGTCGTCTGCACCAAGCGACACACCGAGTTCGGTAGGTGGTCATAAGATCAACTGGAAAGCCATAAAAGTAGTTTGCATCCAGGGAAAACTTACTTTTGAGACGCTATTGTTTAAAGCGTGCTTTTGTGTTGGATTGGTTCTGTCTGATGATGATTGCTGCTTTCCATTGCTTTCGCCCACGTAATCGTGAAACGGGGTTATTTAAAGTACCCCTTGTTTGTATATTTTTTTTTATAGAGAGGACACGGGTCAGTTTATAATTAGACAAAGGATTATTCTCTACAGTAAAATATCGTTTAACTTTCCTATTAAGATTTGAGTTCACGAACTATGTTTTAATCTGTTTTATTTCCAGCCTACCTGTAACCTCATACACTGCAGGCACAGGAAAAATGCAGCAGCAGTCGAACCTTGCGAAAAACCGCATTCATTCGACAATCACTTCTTCCCTCAGTCGATTACGCCGTACCGTTTCGACAACGTCCCCAACCGCGACCTGCAGACGCGCGTCCAGGTTCTCGAACAGTGGAAGCAACTCCTTGAATGCTTAAACACGATCGTCGAGGGCTTTGACTGCGCCCGAACCACAGTGCAGGACGTCTCGGCCGTACGTCTCGCCCTTGAGAGACACCATCTGGTCAAGCTGCTCGTCAGGCCCTACAGCTACACCGCAGAGGACGCTTTCAGTTCCGCATCACACCCATCCTCACCCGTCTTTCCCTACCCACAGGATGCTGAAATATCATTGTTTGGATGCAACGAGAAGTCTTACATTGCCGAAAAATCCGTCATTGACGCCGATATCGCATTCTCTGACAAGCTATCAGATTCTCGTAGGCGGTCATGCATCGATCAACTGGAGCACGAGAGCCTTCGTGCGGTCATGGTGCTGACCGCTGGGGCGTGGAAGCACGGAGCGGGAATGGATTGCGCTCTGGCGAGAAGCGCTGAAGCTCAATTGACTGTAATTTCACTGGTGACGCTGTGTAGAATCGGGGAAAGCAAGACAGGTGGGAGGGAGCCGACGGAGTCGAAGGGTCACGGTCGACCGAACCGGGACCAGCTGAGCGCCGTGCTGGATTACATGGCGGACAACGTACGTTCTTTTTATTGTGGCTTTGGTGGATTTAGTTAGTATAACTATTTTTTTCTACTTGCTTTGACTTTGACATATATGGACCCATAGCGATATGTAAACTAAAGCTCAAATGTAAAGTGCAACATTCTTGTTTGCTACTTCATTTTCTTTGCCTCAGCATACGTTCTTGGTGGATGCGGTTTGATCAGTGAGCATACCTCATCACCTAAACAACATCCTGGTTGGCCACAGTGGCTGATCGGTTAAAGCAGTCGGCCCGTAACACTCTGTGTGCGCTGAGTGTACGGGTTTGACCCTCGTCCGAGGCGTCAGTCACTGTGTAGGGACCTTGAGCAAGTGCTTTGCGCACAATTGTTCTGCAGTACAACTGCAATTGCGCCGTCGAGGCATGTGCGCTTCTGAGCAAAAGATGTTGGAAGAATGGCAATATTAAATTTCAGAATAAATAAATAAATAGATTTTGAAGAAGAAGAATAAGGCTGCCTGGCCCAATGCATTAAGTCTTTTTTTGAGCTTCAGCATACAAGTGCAAGTGGCCGGTCCTCTCCCTTGTCTAATTTCCCTCCGACAGTGCACGATCAACATTGATCATGCATTGCAGAGTTTGGTACAGCGGTCTGGCCAAATTTCTATCCTCGCTGGAATTTTAATCCCTGCCATTCAATGGACAGTCATGCACAGTTGAGGATTCCTGGTCGGCAATTTAAATAATTATTTATTCTGACCAGTAAAAATGTAAATTGTGGGTAGTTGAAATGCTTTTATTGATTAAATTGCTTGAATTTGTGTAATTTTTGTAGCTGCCGAAAATATTTGTGAAGTTTCACTCGTACGATATTTACACGAACGACGTGGTTTTCGAGAACAACTGGTACTTTGACAAGTCTTACGTCACTGTGTAAGTTATGTAGCTTTTATGTTTTGTTACCGGTAACGTAAACTAAATTTTGATTGGCTGTTTGAGCACTGGCCCGGAAGGTTTTAGAGTCTTTGACCTTTGCGCTAAATGGAAATTCTCTGTGCCTTGACGGTTCTATATCTGCACCTGGTACTCGATGGGGAATGATCATTGTGTCATCATCATGAAGATCTTCAACACCATCACCATGATCATCATTATCAATAACATCACCATTATCGTCATTGTCATGGGTTCCTTTAGCCTGTCATTTGATGTTGAATGATTTCCAGTGCTTTTCCATGCCAATGGAAATGCCATTGTGATCAACCGATTATCATTTCAGCCAGAAATTTCACCTTTCGAGAGAAGCTAATCAAAGTTTTGGCATCTGTTTCAGAGGGACTCTGTCCTACGCGCTCGAGATCGCCAAGCTCCGCCTCTTCGTGCATCTCCGATACGCAAACGTGCGGATGCAGCTTCTGAAGGCGACCACGCAAGAGGCTGATGGAACTGTCCGCATTCGGTGGCGCGTGTCCGGGATTCCCCAAGCCAAGGCGATCATGTTCTGGAAGTTTCTGCCGTGGTCTAGCAAGTCTTCCATGGCAGAGAATTTGGAGTAGGTTCTCCCCAGCATATATTTGTTTATTTCTCCAATCTGCTTTCCACATCACCATCAGTTTGATACATGGGTAAAATTTCCTTGGCTTATAAGCTAAAGAAATTTTATATTTTCGACACCACAACTGATTTAATGCATTGGTAAAATTGAGTTCTTTGTGTTATTATTTCTTTTTCTTTCCACAGCACGACCGATTCGATACAAGTTGGTAAAACAGAGTTATTTGGTGTATATTATTTTCTGCATATATTATAATATTCTAGAAAAATGTCATTCATATTCTCTCTCATATGTCTTGATTTATGCGGGATGATAGTGGATTGATTAGCATTATGGACTCTTGTTCGAGAGGTTAAGCTTTAAGTCCCCGGTAGGGTATAAATTTGTGTCGTGGTTTCTGTCTCAAAACACAAGCCCTAATGTTTTTCTATCCCTATAAGACAGTGTCTGCTGGCAGTGCACTTTCACTGCAGCCTATGCTTGTAAGGAAATATCTGAGAACTGCAGGTACTATTGTGTCCAGAATGCATACATGATTGTCCAATATAATTAAGTGCAGACTAAATCTGCACTATCAGTTGTGGCCTGCACTTAATAGGTTTCACGCAGTGCAATGATTTTTAGGGAGTGTTCAAAGGTCCATTGAGTAGTAATAGTAATTTCAGTTTAGCGACACTGTGTGATAGCAAAACAAAGATCATTGGCGTCACCCTCCTCATTGATCCAGGCTTGGGACTGACACTGTCAGAGTACGAACAGTATCGGAGTTTAAAATAATATTCTGCTGTTTATTTATATCTGGTTTGCTGATTTATTTAAAGTGTACTTCATTTTGTTTTTCCAGATGGCTTGATGGATTTTCGACATTTTTTGTCGATAACACCGGTCTCATATATAAACATCGAATGGACAGGGTAAAGAACTGTTGCTTTTTTCCGTTCGGGTCAAATGATTTCTGTAGCTCTTTGATAGATTCCTACAAAGCTGTGTTGGAACTTATTGAGATTCTGTCAGAGATAAAATTTACATGTGATGTAATCAAACATTAAATATGGCACCTCTTCAAGATATCCACTTGGAGGCACTCGCAGTGACAGCATAAATTATGTCAGATGTCATTACTAACGAATATTTTACACCAGTTAGCAATACAGTGCACATTTAGCGGCGTCGTTGGTGATGGGCCCACACACAAGCGTAGAACCAGCCAACCGATTCCAATCAATGGCTGTCAGATGGCTTAGCACCATTACACACGAAAGTAGAATTTGAAACTGTTATTATTGTTGTGGTATTGTGTCATATTTTGTTCCTTCATCATGTTTAGTTGCATAATGGAATGTCGTTGTTTAAGTCGTATTTCAAATTGATGAATTGACATTATTATGTAGTTGTAACTTTTAGGATATTTGCACCTTCTTTTTGTAGGTTATATCGGACGAAGGTCCAGAGCTGAAAAAGAATCAGACAGTCATCGAAAAGATCGCCACGAAGATAGCCTCGCCGCCAGCCGCCACTCTGGGCTGAAGCGTGGGACCGTCGACTACCACTTGAAATTTTACCATGTCCCTCTGTGAAGACTTTACTTTACAATGGATTGTTTCAGCACAGTTTTAATTTATGCACAGTATATGACAACCATAGAAGAATTAAAACTGGTAGGGCACGTAGTGGTTTTCGACCAGCGATGATTGCAAGGCTTGCCAATGTGATTTTTTTTTATTAATTAGAGAATTTGTCCTGTATTGCGCTAGCAGGTGATGTCTTTTCTGTGTTGGTGAATTTTAACCAGATGAGCAACATATTTCTTGATAAAAGTGGCTGGATCATTCTAAGAAAATACTGAATTTTATATAATAAATATCCTCATATACAGTATATAATATGACTCTGAACATCTATGCCATCCAGTGGGAATCCGTTGGTTGGCTCCATGCTTGTGCGCGAGCCCACCACTGGCGACTCGGCTCAACGCCTTTTTATGTTTTTTTCGTGTACCCGTCATGCGTATGCAGACGGTAATTATAGAGTATACTTTACTTACTGTTCATTGTCTTACTGTTTGCTAACTGATGTAAATGATTTTCTGTATAAAATGACGGTTAACATCATTTTGGCCAGCGCAAAGTGCCTCTTAGTAGGTATCTTGAAGGCGCTATATAAATGTTTGATTACAGTACATGTGTATTAGTATTAATGCTAGTAATGAATATTCTTAATTACTTTTATATCGCAGATGGGGATTTGGATCCAAACAGTGGTTCATTCTTTTGTCCATCCATCAATCTTTCATACATCCATCCATTCTTCCATCCATTCATCGGCCATTCTTTCATCCATCCATCCATAGCTATCTATCCATGTGGCCTGCCATTAAAAAAGGTTCGACACTTCTGCTCTGCGAGGTGTAAAGATGTTGATATGCTCAACATCTAATGTATGCAACAGATCCACAAATAAAATGATTAATCATGAACAGTCAATTTATTTAAATGCAGAGTGTTTATTCAGGAGTGAAATTCTCCCACTCTTATCACATATACTCATGAAACTATGATTCACAACAGTACACCTATCATAATATACAGTTTGCTCAAGGAGCTTAACGTGGCCTGAATAGCAATGTCTGGAAACGTCAGATACACAGAATGCCAATATACATCAATCGCCTCACAATAAGCAGACTTTTCACTGTACATGTATTTACACATGCTTCTTGTACATGTATGTAATTTAATCGAGCATTTATATAGCGCTGCTTGAATGTCTCTGGCAATAATATCGAACAGCGAATGTACTTTGAAAATAACAAGAGGGCCCATATTATTTTATGATCATTCTCGTTAAATTTAAGTCTTAAACTGATGCACATGGAACAATATATTAATATATGGATGTGTACACAGGAGACACAGACAAATTTAAAATGAAGAAAGGGGTGAGGCAAGGGTGCATCCTGTCCCCATTTCTTTTCAACCTGTATGCAGAAAGGATAATGAGGAGGGCAGAAATGGAAGAGGCAACTGAAGGAGTAAAGATAGCAGGAAGGACATTGAATAATCTAAGATATGCAGATGACAAAACACTGTTGGCAGGGAAGAAAGCCGATCTGGAAAATCTGATAAGAAGACTGAAGACAGAAAGTGAGAAGGCAGGCCTATACTTCAACTTAAAGAAGACAAAGATAATGACAACAGCTGATTGGGACAGTTTCGAGATAGACAGAGAGGAAATAGAGGTGGTAACAAGCTTCACGTTCCTGGGATCATTAATAGAAAAAGAGGGAAAATGTGACTCGGAAATAAAGAGAAGGGTGGCGATAGGGAAAGCTGCAATGAACGGACTGGAAAATATATGAAAAGACAAACATGTGAGCATAGACACAAAAAAAAGATTAGTTAGAGCAATGATCTTTCCTACAGTACTATATGGCTGTGAGACATGGACAATGACAAAGAACATGGAGAAGAAAATCCACGCATGCGAAATGTGGATATGGAGGAAGATGCAGAGAATATCATGGATGGAGAAGAAGACAAACGAAGAAGTGCGCAGGAAGATTGGAGTCGAGAATGATGAGACGTTACAACAAACAGCATTGAGAAGGAAGCTAGGGATTTTCGGACATGTTATGCGATCAAATGGAATGGAAAAGGAAATGATGCTGGCATGTGGAGGAGGAAGGAAGAAAAGAGGGCGCCCAAGGAAAAAATGGATGGATGTGATACATGAAAAAAACTGAAATGAGCCTGGAGGAATTAGGAGATGCAACTTCGGACAGAAAAAACTGGAGAGGATTGGTCATGGCGGTTGCTAGATTTCCAAGAAATAACAGCACAAGGTGACAAGGTGTACACACATGTGTCTGAATATATGGGTGTATATTATTGTGCATGCATAAAATTAAATTTATTGTAAACTAAAGTTACGGTTGTGACTAGCTTGGTTCTCTTATGAAACAAATACTGAATTGAATTAACCACAGCAAACAGTTGTAATACCTCACATCACCTCAAAAAAATCTCTGGTTGCAGTTAAATCCAACCTACAGGTTACACAAAATCAACCTTCAAAATCAATGGTCAAATGCTGTTGTGCAGTTCCTATTTCTTGCACTTGTCCACTGAAAAAACTGCTTGCGGTTGTCCAGTTTTGTCAACCTTAGTAAAAATTAAAAACGATCAAACGGAAATACAAAAACCTAATACGAGGACTCGCATTACCACATCAATTAATTGTTTGGAATTAGAGATAATTCAAGCAAATTGAAATCGTACCAGGAGACCCTGGCTGACTAGGAATTGACAGCGAAAAGAACGAAATTTCAACACAACATAAGACGAAAATGAACAGAAACACGACTAGAATGCTTGCATGATCGTCTGCATAGATGGTTGATAGAAATTCTGATCATCTGCTATGCTGCTCCTAATTATTTAAGAACTCTAGAATAGCAAGCTCTACAGTTGAGCCACTACAGTAATGTCTGAGAGATAGCTACAACACAACAGAATTATCGCAATGGGGCAAACAGCACAGAATGAAACTTAATATACCAATCTACAACATACAGAAACTCCATGAGTTGGGAGAGCAGTTGGGTAGGTATCTTGCAGGTGCGCTATCAAGTTTACATTGACTTGTTGATTTTTCCAAACTCCACTGCTAAAACTACTTAGAAGCTTAGAAACAGTCGTAAGACGTTGCTCAAGAGATGTACAACAGACCTGGGATACAAAACCTGTGGGTACAGAGGTGAACAGTTAATATCTTAGCCACCACCCACGCTCTCTTACAGCTCAACCCTGACAACTCAACACAGCTGCCAATAATGAGGAAGAAAGCAAAATCTCTGTACAACAACGTCGTCAATACTCCTCGCACCACACAAATCATCGTTTTGCATCTTAATAATAATAACAATGACAATTTATATGGCGCTATAACATGACCATACCGCCACAAAAACAACTGATATTATAATATAAGCAACGTCATAATCTCTTTCTTTGTTTGTCTCACAAATGTCAGTTCATCATCTGTCAAACATAACAATATCATAAAAACCCTTATTTAGCACCGCCCTTGTCGCAAACAATGTGCAATTAATTGTTGCACCGTCATCAATCTACAAACATCTCTGAGCATAAAAATGTCGATATCACACCAATCGCATTTTACCGACACGAGACTACAATATCTTAACTATAACATGCACAAAATTTTACAACGGACCCGGCATAAATAAAAATAATGCAAGGATAGCCATTGAAGAGTAACTCAGTGTGGGAAAGGAAATATCGAGCAAATCGTTTAATATCTGGTACACCCCAACGAACTGAGAAAGAAATCACAGAAATTAGCAACAAATTAAGGTAAATAAAAGTTGAATTCGTAATTGTTCAATATCAACTGCAACATCAGGAATTCTTCATTTGCTTCGTATCAATCAAGCATTCATTGATTGATACACTGATTGAACAGTGTATCAATCAGTCAGCTGCAAGCAATGGCCAGCACAGTCAAAACACACAAATATCATTTAGCACACAAGATAATTCATAAACAGCTAATATATCCTACTTGACAGACAGAACTGAAAATACTTACTTTCAAATGCATAATGACACTTTCCTTAAACTTACCAAATTTAACTCCAGTTACCTACAATTTAACCATATTTTAAGAGCTCACAAGCCTTACTAAGTTCACCAAAATAATCTAGTTTCACTAATTATGAACCATGTGGTCTTGTTTCAAAACAATCAAGGAAAGCTGCATGGGTAAATTGGCTAAAGTTTCAAAATCACTACACTAAATTACATAAACAAAGGCATGGTACTCATTAATAATTAAACTACTACAATACTAATGTAAAAATACATCTGTCAGTAAAAAAAATGCAGTCGTTTTAGGCAGTCTCGAATTTCCTAAGTACTCTCAGTAGATTTGCGCAAACGTCAAGTTTTCCGTGCTTTCATAGAAAGAAATCGTGGCTCATATTTTTGCAAAAACAATTTGTGTCAACATACTTAATTCTAGCATGTGCACAGCTTAGAGAGAACACTGCTCAATGACCAAAATAACTCGACAATAGACGAAAGAACTACGAAGACAATAGTCTTGTTTTTCTACTCATTGAACAATCAAAACTTAACACACATCAGCCACATCGATTTCAAACAGTAACCTTCATAAAACAGGCCGAAATCGATGATTCGGCTTCATAGGCACTCGGCTCGCAAACAGAATGCATTTAAATCTCTCACCCAACAAAACATTTCCCAAAGCCATTTCCCAAAGCGATGAGAGAAAGAGGGAAAATAATTCTGTGCACCGATAAAAGTCACCGTAATACTTTGTTCGAGAGCCCAAGTTTTGCACGAATATCAGAATCATACACAGCGACCAACAACACATTGCAAAAGATATCTAAGATCCACCAAACTTGCTCAGGTTACCATGGCTTGCCCATACACCAGGGTTACCATGGCTCGTCCTAGATTACCATGGCTTATCTTAACATCAAGGTTACCGTGGCTCTCCCTGTTACGCAGGTTCTCAGTAAACCACGGCTCCATCCTACACTAACTCCTAAGTTTCAACGGCTTGCCACGGTAACCACAGCTCCCTGCGATGCCGTTGTCGTGGCTCCCCACGACGCCGTTGCCATGGCTCTCTACTATCCCGACGCCCTGAAGCGCCAAGGAAGTCGACGGGGGTCATAAGAGCTCGTTGCTGATGGGGTACATGAGCGACATGTGCTCGGCACCCTTGATGGGCAGCTTGTTGACGGTGTAGTGGTAGATCATCTGGGGTATGCTGTGGAATGGCTGACTGAACTGGCCGAGAATGTAGCGACCCTCGGCGTTCGTCACTATCTTCATGTGCATGAAACCACGGATGCTTCTGCAGAAACAAAAATATCAGGGATGAACAAAGTGTGTCAATTTCCGAGTATTACAAGCGAGTAGAACACAGAGTCTAAGCATTGAATGTTTAAAAAGTCTTACTCTTGATTTTTAGTTTGATAGTCTGTACAATTTCTATGAATCGTTTTGCTGTGCCTCAGTTTACACTAGGAAGTGGTAACAAATAATACTACTAGTAACAGTATTTGTGTTTTTTATTTAGGTCGTCACTCATCCTGTGTACGATAATCACGTGACAGTAAGACACCGTCGATACAAGCTCATACAAAAGACAGATTTCAGGATTTTAGTTGTCAAAACAGAAAATAATCGGAATGTCGAGTACTACGATACTCGGCCAACATGGAGAGTGTGGGTTCGATCCTTGTCCGAGGAGTTACTGTGTAGGGAGGGACCTTGAGTAAGTCTTTCTCACACAATTGCTCTTCCATATAACTGGAATTGTGCAATCAAGGCATGTGTGCGCTCATGAATAAATTGTAAGAAGGGCATTATCAAATATAGTTGTATTGTACTGTAACACAAACTTAATGGACTGTCTTTCATTTCTTTCTTCCAGTTTCTTCTCCATTGCTTGGTTGATATTTATCAAAATGCATTCTATTCAAGTGAAGTCAGACTACTTTACTCTTATTATTACCATTATTATATTATTATTATTACATTACTACTTACATTATTATTTCCATTACTATATTAATTTCTATCATAAACTATCCGATCTCTCCAGGCGTAACCAAAACATACTTGACAGACAGAGAGTAGTCTAGTTTGTTGCTTTCACTGGTGCGAACAAGATAGCTGCCCTCGCGGTGGACGCGGAGAAGGTTTTCCGCATCCACTCGACTGATGGAACCGTGGTACCAGCTGGAAAATATACATTTCATATATATATATATACATACATATATATATATATATATATATATATATGCATACATTTGTTAAATTTCAAACTTACAAAGTAATACAGTATCAGTGAATAATGATGATAAATTATTACGCGAGTCGAATTTAACTGTCGGCAGCCACACAGGGCATAATGTCACCTAGCATTAGGACTAGTCAGCCTGACAAGGGATATGGGTCTCTAACTCGGTTCCTCAGCTCTGCGTCCCAATGCAATCCATTACTCCATGGCTCTCTGAACCTGATCACAAGTATAGTATGAACGAATGATGACAAGTTATTACAGGTGACTCAGTTTGTTTCCTCTGCAGTATGACAAGCGCTTGAAGTCTGTATTCTATGACACTGATATCACTGGTGCAGGTCGGTAGCATCACTGATGAGGTTTTCCTGAAGTGGGGCCTAATAAATGTCATTACAACTACAATTACAATCTATGAATCTATCTCTAAAACTCTGAACCAGCCATTAGGAATTCCGCCACTTTTCGTGTTCTGACAGTGCCAGTCCCAAGCCTACATAAAGAAGGAGGGCGACGCCAATGATCTATGTCATCACACAGTGTTGTTAAACCAACAACTCCCTTGCACATGGTATAACAAAAACCTAAAATCATCCAATGATCGAAAACTAGCCTCTGCTGTTCGAGTGGCATCTTCGGATCGATCCGTTCTCCGATAGTTTTGCCCCACTGGCCGCTGCTTCGAGAGGGCGTCTGCTGTGGGAACGGCAGCCCCGCAGACATCTGCTTTGGGAATGGGAGTCCCGCTGGACCCTGTGGAAAGTGCCCGGCCATCAGTGCATGGTCACTCGCTGGGAAGATCAACAAAAAGGGTTAAGTATATTTAGTAAGTTGGGTAATGTTAATAGCACAGGGTACATTCTGGTAGGCAAATTAGGTCATGTCGGTAAGGTAACATTAACTTAGGTAAATCGGGGTAAGTATATTATTTGCGTCAAATGGCTCCGAATGGAGCCAGGTCAATATTAAGTCAATCCAAATGGTGTCAGGTTAATTTAGGTCAATGCAAATGAAGTTGGGCCAATCAAGGTCAACCCAAATGGGGTCAGATTAATCTAGGTCAATCGTATTGGGGAGGGTCAGGTCCATATAGGTCAATACAAATGGAGTCAGGTTAATCTGGGTCAATACAAATTGGATCGGATAATCCAGGTCAATTGAAATGGGCACAGATCAATCTATGTCAATCGAAATAGGGTCAGCTTAATCTAGTTCAATCCATATGGTGTCAGGCTAATCTAGGAAGTGCAGTTGACATCCACCTGCTTTGCAGACAAGTTTCTTCTTCTTGTTATCCCACGGTTCGTCATACTCGCTCACAGGTCGTGTGTCTGCCATTCTGGATGCGTCGAGCCTCGCCGGCAAGCCGACACTGGGGGCCGTGGCCATCCCGGAGGCGAGGGCCGGACCGTCTGTGCCCTTGGCAGCGGCGTCCTTGGCCCGTTTGGCAGCGATCAACTCCCTTTCGATGTCCCTCGCCTTCTTGTCCCACGGCATCTCGTACTCCTGTGCGGGACGCATGTCCTTGAGATGCGGCTTGAGGTCCCACGGCCTATCGTATCCCTCCTGCCCCCTATCGTCCTTCATGTGCGGCTGCAGGTCCCACGGCCTGTCGTAGCCCTCACGCGGCCGGTCGTCCGCAGCCTCCGTAGCTGCCCGTTCGGCGCTTCTCCGGGCGTCTGGCTTCTGCGCAGCCCGCAGCCGCTCCTCCAGCTCCCGCCGGGTGTTGGCCAGGTCCCACGGCTCGTCGTAGTTACCCATGTTGACGCACGCTTCCCGAACGCTAGATGGCGCCGTCCTCCACGAATCGACCTCTATGGTCTGACGTCTCGGAAGGAATATCTCTTCCTCTTGTAGGTCCATGTAGTTCTCGTGGTCATCGTCATCGGCGCTTGTGTCGTCTGCTGCTTTCGTCACGCCATTGTCCGTGACCCCGCACGCTGTTTCTGGTGACGTCAGCACCACCGGTGTGTCTTGCACGAAGCCTGCCGACGTGCTTGACACCATGGGTAGGTTTCTGTAGTGTCCCAGACTTACCACCGGTGGACTACTGGTGGTGGGCTGTACCGTAGATGGGGATGGCGCTGCCGGGCTAAGCTCGTATGGGTCGTCGTACTTGGGCTTCATGGCCACTGCTGGCTCCGCCTCCACCTGTAGATCTGTCAAACAGAAAAATGCACTGGATAATTATAATAGGTAAAAATCAGAATGGTAATTGGACAATAAAAACTGTTTAGTAGTATAGTCAGACAGTTTAATTCATTCAGAGCATTTATATAGCACCCCTTCCAGAACCTACTCCGGAGCACTTAGTTTAATAGATTTTAATAGGAGTTTGACAGATTTTAGTGGCACAATCAATGAAGCAACTTAGTAGGACACTGCGATTCAATCAATAAACTTTAGTACAATGACCCACTTCAATCAGCTGAAGTTGAGCAAACAAAACAAACAAAACCTTCATCTAATTATACTTACATTACAATAACGAATTACAAGAAGGTACTTGGAACAGGTCAAAGGCATCACAAACCCATGCATAGGTTAGAATCCACACACACTGTTTTTACTCTTCCATTCCCGCTAGCGGTCAGACAGACAGACAAACAGACAGACAGACAGGTAGACAGACAGATACAGCCAAATAGATGAAGACAGATAGACAGACAGGCACAGAGAGATAGAGGCCGATAATCAGACAACGACAGGCACAGGCAGACAGACAGAGGCAGACAGACACAGAGAGACAGACACAGACATACAGGCAGACATATGCAGACACATATATAACCAGACAGCTACGGGTAATCAAACACAAACAACAGACAGACACAGATAGATGAGAGGCAGACATATCCATACAGACAGAGACAGACAGAGACAGACAGATAGACAGCCATCCATCCTACCAACTGTTCTCCTTCGTACATAAAGCACTTGAACATGATGACATAGTAACGTTTTCACAAGCCTGAATCACACGCATACCTCGGACTTTCTCCCTTAACTTACGTAACAAGAAACACATGCAAGACTCAGTAACTAAATGATCATAACCACATGACTAGTGGTTCCGATAAGCAATGCATCGTTCCTGGTAAACAACAGTTTTAACACAGCCTCAGCGTTTAAGTAACACAGCTGATAAACATGATAAAAGCCACAGATTTTCAGCATCTGCTGCATTTGAGAATAAAATATAATATATTTAAAAATCACAAATATTTAAAAACTTCCAAAAAATAATCAATTCATATAAAGTAAATTAAAGTTCTAGTGCCTCCTAAGCACACAGTAACTAAAGTTCAATAAATTTTAAAAAGCTACAGATTTTCAGTATGCAGTCTATGCACAGTATAAAAATACAATAACAGAAAGATGTTAAAAATCAGAATAATTTCCACTTAAAACAGAATAAAAAATTAAATTTCCAGTATCCACTAAAAGCACAGAGAGAGGAAATATATTTCTAACACAAATTTCAAAATTTCACAGTTGCAAACTCATTCTAATAGCGAACAACGACCGTTCGCTGCTCCGATGTTTTCGCTCTCGCGATGAAGAACCGTTCTTCGCTGTTTAGTAACCGTCATAGTTATTGGTAATCAATGGAGTTCTCTCGGTCCTCTACAGATCGATCGGAAAGTCATGCCACTCCCTAACTATAATCTCATCTCCAATTTGTCAGATTTCTGTACAAGGCAGACATACATACACATAGAGAGAGGCATATGGACAGACATACATACAAATATACACACAGGCAAACAGACATATGCACAGACAAATATAGGCCTACAGACAAAGAGGCATACGAATAGATAAACATTCAGAGAGGCATACAGATAGACTTACAGACAGACAAGCAGATATACAGCCGCATAGACATATATACAAACATACATGCATACATACAAACAGACACATATACAAACATACAAACAGACACATATACAAACATACAAACAGACATATATACAGACAAACATACAAACATACAAACAGACATATATACAGACAAACATACAGACAGACAGACAAACATACAAACATACATACAGACAAACATACAAACAGACATATATACAAACATAATTATGTACAAACAAATAGGTACGCAGATAGATAAACATACATAAATACAAAAATACATTCATACATACAGGGAGGTACACAGACATACAGACACACAAACAGAGAGACAGACAGACAGATATATATACAGACAAAGAAGCATACAGATATATAAACATACATACAAACAGGAAGAGAGGTATACAGACAGACAGGAGCAAACAGCAACAGACAGTGAGCCAGACAGACGCAGTCAAACCAAAGCAATGACACTGACAAAGAGGCATACAGATAGAGAGACATACAGACAGACAAGCAGACAGATAGACATACATACAAACATACATACAGACATACATACATACAAACAAATATACAAACAAAGAGGCATACATACATACATACATACATACATACATACATACAGAGATAGATATTGGACATACAGGTAAACAGATATACATACATACAGACAGTAACAGGCAGTGAGCTAGACAGATACTAAAGCAATGACACTGACAGTAAGACACATGCCACAGAAAGAAAGAAACAGACAGACACAGATACAACAAGGAAACCAGTCAAGAACGTTTCAAACCAGTGGCAGCTCCAAAAGACAGGAAAACAACGATCGCTACAGGAGAAGGTCAATCCAGACCGAAGCTATCGATAACAAAAACTGAAAACATACAGGCGAGCCATCCCCTGAAGGAATTGAGTCGATACATCGCTCAGACCGACGGTTTTCGCGCTCCTCTTCGACCCGTGCGCTCGACTCAACACGCTCAACTCAACACGCTCACTTGCAATGAGCCTCTGGAATGGTCTTCATATGGTGCAAATAACTGTTGATGTATCATAGAGTGAATCACCTGAGGTGTTTATTCTCTGCGTGCAACACCTGGCGGTTAGTTGCTCCTTGGAAGGCAGTGACTGGGAGTAGCGGTGTGGCCAGAGCTATGGCTGACGTAAACATACGGTGCAGTTGTAGTTTGAAATTTATATGGCACCAACTAATGCGAGTCTCGACACTGGCTGTGAGTCGAAGATGGTTATAGGGCGTGAACTCTGATGCAGAGGGTAGGGATGCTGTGTCAAGTACGAGGGGTTGTCCAACTATACCTAGTGAAGTGTTTGGTCCCTATGATATCCGGTTGCAGACCACGGTGCTCACTTCTTTGCACTAGACATTTGATATTTTTAGAATCCTGGCTAAACTAGTGTCTGTATTGCTGCAGATGTTACTTCGGAGTCCATTTCAATGACTGTTTCTGAATGCCTGTGTGTGTCTGTCTGTCCGTCCGTCCGTCTGTCTGTCTGTCTGTCTGTCTGTCTGTCTGTCTGTCTGCTGTCTAGAATAAAGCTGAGGCAGTGTCTGAATAAAGGTGAAAGGTCATGCACTGTGGCTTTGCCCACCGAGATAAGATATTCAAGAACCGGGTGTGTTAGTGTTTCTCCTATCTCCAACAAAGTGATGTATTAGACACTGTTCAGTAATTGTCTTAATTGGCTAGTAATTACATTAAGATGAGGAGGAGGAAGAGGCGGTGGAAGAGGAGGAGGAGAGGTCTAGAGCCTCATGACTAATGCATCAGAGGCAAAACGTTCAAGGGGAAGAAGGAATTTCTGGTTGACCACCGAATTACAATTCCCACCAAATCAACGAGAGGCAGAATACGGGAGTGAGCATCACTCAAGCAGATTTCACTTAATTGCTCACTAATAGAGATAGCTGTCTACTTCAGATTTATTTTTGTATTGTATTTAGGCATTTATACAGCACCTCTAGCAGGATTAATCATTCCAAAGCGCTGCTAGTGCGCCAGCCCCCACGAGAAGCAGCAGGTTTTGAGAAAAGCGCAAGAGGATGAGAGGTTGCCAGATAGAATTTTACAGCAAACAATATGGTTCAAAGACAAAATGTTCACGACTAAAAGTTATTGTTCGTCCATTGTATTCAGTAAAAACGTCCAAATTGATGATAATAGTGCTCTTAGTAATCCAACTTCCACTTCAGCAAGAATGATTTTAGTCACCAGCATCCATCTAAGCAAGAATTCCTATCGATAATCCAACTTCTAAATCAGCAAGCATTATTTTCCTCTATACAATATCCACTTAGGAAGAATAACTTACATAAATCTGTGGGGACTAGTGATTAGTTGAGAGGTTGGAAGTTAAGTGGTTCATGGTTCAGTAATCTATATAAAACTGTAGGTATTTTAAGACAGCAGAAAACAAGAAATGACTGTGGCCAATTGGTTAGAACAGTCGGCCTGTAACATCCGAGGAGTTACTGTGTAGGACCTTGAACAAGTACTTTATGCACAATTGCTCTGCAGTACAACTGAAATTGCACCGTCGAGGTTTGTGTGCAATTCTGAACTAATTGTAAGAAGGGCAATATCAAATTACAGTTGTATTGCATTGCAAGACAGCCTTTAGAAAGAGCTCTGTTAAACAAACACTTGGCTGGTTTGGACATTCAGAGATCAGAGAGAATAAAAGTTGGCCGAAATCAAAATGGATACAGAAATCAAGGCAAAAATCCTGAAAGAAATAATTATTATTCCCACTGGGATTCAAACCCCTAAGCTCTCAAATGACAGTCCAGCACACTGACTGCTGAGTTTAGAATCAGCTTGCAGGTGTGGCCCATGTCTAGTCTACTCACAGGAACTCTGTTACCACACCCTAAGGCCTGAGCTCCTTTTCCCCCGGTCACAGACTTCTATCATCCAGCGTCATGCCTTTTCTGTTGCTAGACACATTCTGCTCTAACAGCAAGGCTTTTTTCCATAGCCGGAGCTGGGAACGCTTTTGAGTACATAATCTCCAAGGGGTGTCAAGTAAATCTCGTAAATGAAAATATATCGCACAGCCCATTAATCAACTTACTGTGACCTCAAGAGAAACAGATTGCAGATGGTCGACTGACAGCGTAGCAAGCCGTGTTCACCTACCAGGTCTCAAACCGTAAAAACTCAAAATACACAATCGACACAAATTACATGCCGAAACGTAACAAAACAACACACAAGATTCCTAATAATCATTTACAGATACTGTTGTCAGTTTCCCTCACCCTTAAAATGCTTTTTCAGTTCGTACGGAACCGAATAGTCGCCTTCCGAACCCGGTTCCATTGCGCATGCCTCGGTCGTTGTGACGACGGTCTCCACAGTTTCCTTCTTCAAGTCATACGGATTGCAGTAGTCGCTCGACAGCTACAGAAAAAAACGGCCGTAAATCAATTACGTTTCTCTCTAGAAAGCTAATGTAATGTAATGTAACTGAACATTTGTATGGGGCTGCACAGAAACAGAAGCGCTCTCGAGTGGCGTGTGAGCTTGAGGCAGAGAACAGGAAAGTAAAACTGGTAAGGTGAGAGGGTCAGTAATACGATAGCACTGTGATACTCGGCCAAGTGATTCTTTGGAACAAGAAAATATTAAGGCGTCTATGGAACTGGGAAGGTGAGAGGATTGGTAATTAGAGGTGTGGGGACTGTGGACGACAGTTCCAAGCTGAGAGCCCAACCGACTAATTCGGCTTACTACTAGTAATCAAGATGACCAAGCCACATCACACACTCCTGATGATCGCTAGATTCAGAGATTCAAATCTCAGACTAGCACAGTCCATTAAAATATAAAAAGTACAAATACATAGAAAAATTAGTTTGGTTCATAAGTAATATCGAGTACACTCACATTATTCAGGAGAAACTGTGCCGAGGTACTCTCAACGAAAAGCACAAAAAGCAATCAAACGCAATAGTTTTCATGCTTTTAACGAAAATTGGCACATATATCGAAGTAAGCATGATGAAACCAACCTCAGAAAATGTCTACTGTAAGGACATTCGATAGTAACACAATAAATCTCTTTTTAAAAATACAACGATATTAAGTACAGAAGGGTCATGTAAAATCAATCAAAAAAGAACACACCGTCTATGGAAAGGCTACAACTTGATGATAATTGGCCAGTGAAAAAAACTCCACAGAAAACCAATGCATTTAAGTTAATCATGAGCATTGGAGGAAAGCGCATTTCTCTCCATTACCTTAAAACTACAACAATTTCGGTATATTAGTCATGTCATAGACATATAGGAAACTCCACTATAAATTCATATCTATATAATTATAATATGCCTGAAAACCAAAGACACTCCAGAAGAATCCGGCCTCGGTTGTGGGGGAAATTTTCATCGAAATCTCGGAAGGTCTGTTACGATTTTAGAAACTGAAACACGTTCTTTATAAATCCGTGAACGTTGTTCAAACAACGGAAACATACTTGTACTTCGTTATCCGCGCCTGTAGGGTCAGACTCTTCTACCGCAACTAATTCAGTAGCGACGGCTGGCGTAGGGCACGCTCCCTCCTGTCCCGGTAGATTTGCAAGATCCGAGGAAGGGTCGTCTGCGGGATTAGAGGTCACCGGTAAATCCTTTGCGCTCGGGCCGCGAAGTGACCAGTCCCTCTCCCTGGTGGCAGCAGATTCGAAAGACAGAGGCAACGTCCTAGTCGCACAGTCCGAGTGTCTACGGGTGTCCTCTCGTAGCGAGTCGAACCGACCGCTCTCGTCCCCTATCCCACTACACCGATCGGCCCCTGATCCCTTCGACTGAAGTCCGTGTGCGCCGTATTCCTGGCGAGACTGAGGCGATGGGCTCTTCTTTCCGCCGAGTCCTAAATGCCTCAGCAATTTAGCCATTAGATCCGTAGATCTATTTACGCTCCCGTTGCCCGGAAGTCGTTCGATTTCCAGGAGCTGATTGGTCTATATTCGACGTGATGAGCTCCGCAGCAGAATCTAATCTTCTATGGCGTCGGTAAAACCAACGACCTGGGTAAAACATTAATAATTCAGTTCAATGAAAACAACGACTCGGTAAAAAGCACTATGCATCGTGCTTTCTTTGTTGGTTCATTTTCAATAAAATGACGGATACAGTAGTACAAACTCAACTCAAATCTTGTCTGCAAACAACCTATGCCAACAATTTATTCAAATTCAAAAAGATTCCATGTTAGGGAAACAACATCTTTAATTATGCCTGTAATTTGATTACGACTAGTATTGCCGTCGACAGATAAATTCGACTGCTTTATCATCACTGTTCATTCCATAATTGCAATCATACTGCGATTTCACTGGTTTGCCAATTTGAAATTAAAGATGATTATTATTATAATCAACTCTTTAAGTCTATATTGATGCAGATGAGCGCAACGGCACTGTTATTGTAGTTTCAGATGCAAATACCTCAAAAACAAATGAACTAGATGAACATATTGCTTGTAAAGAAAAATTAGTTGTCAGAAGTGGGATTTGAACCCACGCCCGGAGAACCGGACTGCGACCTGAACGCAGCGCCTTAGACCGCTCGGCCATCCTGACACAATGTTTAGGAAGACGCTTGATATCGTTTTGTATGCCTAATAGCTCATCCTCCATTTCCGCACTATTTAAAATAGTGACCTAAAATTGATCTTATGCATAAGTTTGGAAGTATCGATATGGTCGAAAAACTCATAAATAAACATTTTCTCACAGCTGTATGCCTTTACGATCTTCCGCAAATAGTCATGTTTCATTTTTTTATTCGCCAGAGGCGCTGCGATAAAAAAAACGTCACCTGGCGAATCAGGGTGTCGCAAAAACAATTGTGCTTCCTTTGAGCAGACGATATTTGGGATAGGATAAACTTTGTTTTAATTTTGTTTTAAACTAACTTCGGTTTTGAAAGTAGAGCACGATGCCGGTGAAACTTGGTGTTAAGACGGCCAATAAGCAGGTGCAATATTCCTGCTGTCTTCTACGAGTAAACTGTTATGAACTGTATGTTTTTTGGGGCAAACAAGGAGTATCCTCAACTTTTAATTTATTATTATTTATTGTTTGAAAACTTGTGGGTTATATTTATTATTAGGCGAACTAGTATTGCGAGTAACTTCTAGAGAGTGGAGATTGCGATGACATTGAATTTAATGTCAGGATTTATTAGGTGGCTGAAACTGGAACATCTTCCATGAATCCGTGTTATTGCATATTTTATAAGTAATTTTTACGGCGTTGGTTTGCTTGTTGCATCTAGACATTTCACCGTCCCATTTCACCGACTTCCTTTTTGCTTAGTTGCAAAGGTGTTATAATATTGAAGTTGTGATTACAATTACAATTTAAGTTAATGATGATCTTCTTTATTGCTTGTTGATATTTTGTTTTTTCAGAAAGCTGCCGTGAGTGATTCGATATGATCTCCTGTTTTTTTCCACCTAGACTTTCTTAAGATTTCAACCGCACTGTTGCGTGGTTTGTGTTTAACATCGTTTATGCTTTTAAAGTTTTTCTAACCAATGTATGGGTTTTCCTTACTGATTTGAGATAAGTCATTAGTTCATTGCTGCCAACTCCAATAGTGTTGTATGCAAGACTTGAAACTTCAAGACCAAGACGAGACCGAGACAGTGAGGTGCCGAGACCGAGACAGTGAGGTACCAAGACTGAGACCGAGACACTAGGTTCAAGACAGTACGAGACAGTAAAGGGCAAGTGATCCTATATAAAATGCTGTAAAATACTAATGTATCTGTTTTCGGGAATAAGGTTCATTTGTAATTTCGATTTGAAACTTATAATGTATATAGCACCAATTCCTAAGAATAGTTTTTATATTGCCACGTTTTATCTTTATCAATATCTCTTCATCGGCCTATCTTTTGAATAGTATAAAGAAAGCCTTTAGACAGCTAACGCGAAACTTATCGAGACAGATTGTTCGAGACAGAACAAGACTTTTACTTCAAGACAGTTTCTAAAAATTCTAGACACTATCTCAAGACCGAGACCGAGACAGCAGGCTTCCGAGACCGAGACACTAAAAAACTGTGTCGAGACATCTCGAGACCGAGACACTGTCTCGAGACCATACAACTCTGCATGCTCCACAATGGCAACAGGCAAAATCGCCCCAGTACTCGTCAAGGTTCTGGGGAGAGGTTCTGGGGAGAGTGCGCTCCAGTACTTTTTTGGATGCTCTAATTAGTACACATTTTGTAAAATAATAAAATGCCTTAAGAAACGGAAAGGGAGGAAATTGAGGTTCAGGGCATAATAAAGGAATGGGAGGTTGAGAGCAAGTGGAGGAAAGGGAGGGTAAGAGCGAAATGGAAAAATGAGAGGTTGAGGGAAAGACAAAGGGATGGGAGGTTGAGAGCAAATGGAGGATAGGGAGGGTGAGGGCGAAATGGAGGGTGAGGGTGCAATGGAGGAATGAGAGGTTGAGAGCAAACGGAGGAAAGGGAGGGTGAGGCCAAAATGGGGATAATAAAAGGTTGAGAGTATATGAAAGAAAGGGAGAGCGAGTGCAAAATGTGGGAAAGGGAGGGCGAAAATTTGCACTCAACCTCCCTTTCCTTCATTTTCCCCTCACCCTCTATTCCTCCGTCTTATTTCATCTTGATTCGCTATGTGGCGTGAGGTACGCGGTGTTTGTTTCACACGATGTAGTTTAGTTCATTTCCATTTGCTAGGTGGCGCAATATACGGTATCTATTTAACACGATACATTTTAGTTCATTTCCATTCGCTAGATGGTGCAATTAACACTACTTATTTAACACAATAACATTTGGTTCATTTCCATTTGCTAGGTGGCGCAATATACACGGTGTTTAGTTGATAACAAATTTTGGTTCATTTTCGATTCGCTAGGTGGTGCAATAAGTGCTGTAGATGGAGGAAAGGGAGGATGAGATTTTACTTGTTCATCCATTTTGCCCTCACCCTCCTTTTCCTCCATTTAGCCTTCAACCTCCCTTTCTCGTGGTTGTTGTGTGAATATCTTTTTGATTAAGCATGGAGAAGCATTGTTACACAGTATATGCATCCTTGGCCTGTTGCCCCAGTACCTTCTACTAAAAGTTGGAGCCTTTGCATTAGTTGTAAGAAGTTTTTTTTATATTGTTCGTCTGTTTTACTATGTTTTTTCAGAGTTATGGAAAAGGACAACTCACAGAATGTCAGATTCATTGAATTATAAAAATCATGATAAAACCTTTGATAAATCTAATCAGTAGTTATTCTTGCCATATTGAATTTTGATTTCCTGTTGTTGCTGTTTTAATGATATCATCATCATAATCTCCAAACTTCTAAGGCGCCACTCGAAAGTCAAGCACAGAGCACCAGCTCATTCACGAGGGCTGCATCAAGTGTAAGGTTTGTAAGGTAATATAGTATAAAAGGTCTTCTGTAGCATTTTTTTTTACTAGTAAACTCCAGTCTGTTTAAAATTAACTGGATTTGAGTTGCTGAATTGCCAAATTTACTTTTTCATTTATTAGGATGATGACAATGCCCCAGACGCTGCTGATGGCCATGAAGATTATACGGCTGCAGCAGAGGTAAGTTATTTTAGTTAACAATGAAATATTAAATTTGATCATATGATATCACACTTGTAAAGTAACCATTTCTCTGGAATAATTTCTGTGTCATTTTAGAATAGTTTTGTTGGTCAATCGAAATCTATGATTAAGCTACAGTTGAATTGGAATTTTAAATAAAATAGGAAATTAGCATGACTGTATTTGTGGACATTAAGTCCTTTGTGTTAATGGAATGATAAAATTCCTGTGTCCAAACAGCTCTGACACGGATAGAATTTAAACACTTTAATTAAAAGTAGGGGTCAGATTGAAGATAAATTGAACTGTAAAGGCTTCATCAAAGGTACGTCGTGGTTAGGTAAGCTGTAATAAGTAGTAGTAGTGAAGGTAAACTGTGAAAGAGTAGGTGATGCAAAGAATGCAATGTAGCATGCATGTAGAAGGTAAATTGAGGTGCAGAAGATAGCACAAAGAGCCATGAATTCATGCACACATCAGGCGAATCAGAATTTAACTTGAACTCGTTCTGTTAGAAATTCTATCTCATTATGGAACTCTTTTGCAGGGTCGGACGCTAGTAAAACCGGAGAATCAGCTGAAGCTGACAGATGCAGTGAGTTGGATTTTCATCTGCCTGAGCAATTCAGAGTATATAATGCTTTGTTACTCTGCACGTAATTGTAAACGGAGAATTTCTAAGGCAATGTAAATCTTCGAAATGTAAATCACCTTTTAGGCAATGTAAATCTTCGAAAGCTCAAGAGTCCGTCCTCTGCACGTGAACAGTGGACAGCTGAAGTACTGGTAATGTAATGTAATGTGAGACTCAATTGCTCAATTGCTTCTGTTAGGCCTTACGTTTAGTACTATATATAATGAGGTAGTGTTATATGGAAGAAGGGTAATCAGTGCTATCCTACAAACCATGACAACTGTTGATCATTATCGTGCCTTCTCAGTGGTTGGCCTCTCTCTCTGGAATAGGCTCCCATTGGCATTATACTTGTCTCACAAGGTGGTGACAGTTGCTGTTTATGGACAATGTGTGATAACAAAGGCATTAGCGTTTCCATCCTCCTTTATCCAGGCTTTGGACTGGTACTGCATGAGTGCTAGCAGGTCCGACAAGGTCAACTGGAGTTGTAGCACTTCTGAGCGAGAACCTTGAATGGAATCTATACGAATCTTCCTAATGAATGAATGAATGAGTAAAGTGCAGGGCAAGTCCTTGGTGGTTGTTATCTTTAAAATAGTATAATCGAAAAACTTTGCATAGGCAGAAAGCTCGTTGAGTGTTCAGAGGCAGCAATCTCATTTGACAGGTGAAGGGGGTGACACCCAATGAGAAGGTTATAAAATGTGGGGGAACAAACGTATGACATGTCCCCACTCTGAAGAAGGTGGGGGACTGGTTCCTCTCGACCCCCCCTCCGGGATCGCCGCCCCTGTAAGTGTTGTATGTTGTCGCGTGTTTGAATTTGTCGATTTCTTTTTAGGAGCTGAAGGAGGAGTTTACGCACGTTCTTACGGCCAATAATCCACATGCTCCTCAGAACATTGTCAGATGGAACTTCAAGGTTTTTTAATTTGATCTATTTTCATCAATTTTCACCTATTTTTTCTCCTATGTTCATCTCTATTCATCTATTTTCAGATACATACATCTCTTGTCTTAAGCCACATATCCCTAGTGCCTTTCTCTGTGACTGTTGGAGATTTGACGAGATTTACATTACTGTAGGAGATTTTATGACAATTGCATTGCTGTAGGAGATTTAATGAGATTTACATTACAGTAGGAGATTTAATGTCGTGTCTCTTCGTGTGCAGGAGAACCAGTACAAGCAGTTACAGAACATTGATCAATTGGTGATTCATTTCTCAATGGACGGCAACATGATTCACGGCGAATCGGAAGAGGCAAAGCGCCAGATGCTGCTGTATGGCGATGGAGACGGTATTACTATTTTTATTAGTTTTATTATAATTATTTTATTATTATCATATTTATTATTATTATTATTATTGTTATTAACTATTTTTATCATTATTATTATTATTCTTATAACACAATTATTGTTGAATTTCTTTTTTCAACATCTTCGTACAGAATGATGATATTTGTGTTATTGTTATTTTAGTAAGATACCAGATGACAGACGGCTTCATGGCTTACAAAGAAACGAATGTCTCGATATATAAGGATTTGTCCTAAGAGTTTAGAGTATTTGATTGTTTTTCAACCTGTCCTTGATAGGAAATTGATATGTCTAAACGAATGTAGTATTAGTATGACCTAAATTTCATTTCTGTATTTCATTTTCAGTGGCTTCTGTGGCAGCATCAACCATCTCAGGTTAGTGTAACAATTATTGTTATTAACTATTGTTATCATTATTATTATTGTTATAACACAAATTTATTTATTCGTAAACCATTGAACATAAATACAGACAGTAACCAGACTCATTTATTGACCATTTTCAATTTAAGAGTAGACGTAGACTGTAGGGATGAACCGAGTGTCCATTTTCTGCCGACCATTACGAATTGGTCAGGGCTTGAAGTGGTGGAAATGAGGTGTCGGTATGGTTGAATAACCCTTCCCCTCTTCTGCCTTGTATGGCTGTTTGGTCTGGAGAAGTACTGGTATATGATTTCAGTAAGCCAGGAGAGGTGACGGTATGGAATATCGTTTCCTACCGTCCCACTTCAAGCCCAGGAGTGAGTAGTAACAAGTATCGAATATTTAAGAAGTCATTCTCTTGATTTCTAGTTTTGACAGTTTGTGCAATTTTTATTGATCTTTTGGTCATGCCTCAGTTTACACTAGGAAGTAGTAACTATTTAATTACTACTAGTAACAGTATTTCTGTTTTTTTACTTATTAATTCTCGGACCCATTGTTTACTGTGTATATGACTTTAGTATATGACCTTAATTCCATTTCTGTTTTTCACTCGCAGTTGCTAAGGGAAAGGGATCCGCCATGTCTGGTCAGTGTTACAGATTTTAGAGCAAGCGTAAATTGTAGCTGTAATTACGATGATTTGTGTAGAGCTAGTGTTATAGGATGCTTCATAGAGGCTGTTTGCTGTACGTTGATCCAACTTCTGTATTTCATTTGCAGTGCATTCGAAACAGTCGTCATACGTCTCAGGTAAGTGTTCGGAATGTGAAACAGAACTCAAACACTGTAATTGTAATTGTAATTACGATTTTACGATTTCTGTAGAGCAACTTATCTGTGTGTGCAACTAGAGGGTGTGGCTTGGTGTCCGATTGTCTAGAACGGTCAGCCCGTAACGCGGAGAGTATGGGTTCGATCCTCATCTGAGGAGTTATCGTTTAGGGACCTTGAACAAATCTTTTGTGCACAATCGTGCTGCAATATTTTGAGGTTTGTGTGTGCACTTTTGAACTAATTGTAAGAAAGTCAATATCAAATTACAATTGTATTGTTTTAGTATGGTATGGGATGTTTTACTGACCTGTTTGCTCAGATGCTAATGCTCGCAGTTATGTAGGAGCACGGTGTAAGATATTATACACCATGGTAGCAAGTACAGTTTTAACTGTTTTGAAACCTGGAGGCAACAGATTGAATGCCATATTTTTAAGTAGGTGTGGATGTTATCAAGACATTTTTCATGCACAGGCTGAGATCTGGTTGGGCATTGTCTTTGATTTGCTGGTGGTGGACAAAGTGTCAGTTCAAATTGATGTAATTTTCTCTGAATATGTGCACTCATTTGCTTGATGGGAGAAATAGATCTTTTAGCATTGAGTCAGTATTTTGAGAGATTAGACTGAGAATATTCATAGATTAGACTGACAATATTGAGAGATTAGACTAACAATATTGGGAGATTGGAATGCAAATATTGAGAGATTAGACTGACAATATTGAGTGATGAGACTGAGAATATTGTGAGATTTTATTCGAAGCACCATGAAATGTAAATGATGGATAATTATGTATATGTAATTATTGAAATATGATGGAATTGTTAAAAAATTGCATTGTTGCATAATATGCAAAGTTTCTAAATTACATTTTCAGCATCTGGCTCGAAATCATCCGCTAGCATTCTGGGTACAGATGAGGAGGAGGAAAAGGCTGCAGGGAGTGGAGAGAAGGGGGAAGCCAGCTCTAAGGAGAATCTCGAGACAGAAGTAGGTTTAGAAATCATCTGTTATTCTCCTGCATTGTTTACATGCCTTCACTATTGTTCTCACAATGGACGACAATGCAGGTATCAGATTTATTTTTAGTTATTAATTTCGTCACATTTATTTTGTATGAATGTTTAATATCAAAACATGACTCTGTGCATGTAGGGAGGGTATGAGTCCGTATGACCTTATAGCTCACCCTAATAGCTGGTTTGCCACCTCTATTCATCCATCTTGATTTGCTAGGTGGCGCAATGCACGTGCTGTCTATTTCACAGGATAAAATTTAGTTCATTTCGGTTCGCTAGGGGCGCAATACACGATGTCTATTTAACAGGATATTATGTAGTTCATTTCCATTCGATAAATGGCGCAGTGTACACGGTGTTTATTTAACACAATAACATTTGGTTCATTTCCATTCGCCAGGTGGCGCAATATACACGGTGTTTATTTGATAACAAATTTTGGTTCATTTTCGATTCGCTAGGTGGTGCAATAAGTGCTGCAGATGGAGGAAAGGGAGGATGAGATTTTACTTGTTCATCCATTTTGCCCTCACCCTCCTTTTCCTCCATTTAGCCTTCAACCTCCTTTCTCGTGGTTGTTGTGTGAATATCTTTTTGATTAAGCATGGAGAAGCATTGTTACACAGTATATGCATCCTTGGCCTGTTGCCCAGTACCTTCTACTAAAAGTCGTCGCCTATGGTCAGGCTTTAATTAATGCCTCACAGGGGAGAGGTCAGCCACTCGGATCCTTCTTCTCCATTTGACTCTGGCACATATGTCTTCATTTTTCAATTCTAGAGTCTTCCGGTCCTCACTCTAACAGGTGCTAACTCTAACAGGTGCTAAATCTAACAGGTGCTAACTCTAACAGGTGCTAACTCTAACAGGTGCTAACTCTAACAGGTGCTAACTCTAACAGGTGCTAACTCTAACAGGTGCTAACTCTAACAGGTGCTAACTCTAACAGGTGCTAACTCTAACAGGTGCTAACTCTAACATAGCTGGTCTTCTAGCCCTTCCTAACAACTGCAGAGATTAGACTAGGAATTTTGCTTTTGCAGTTAATGTTATCAATAAATTAACAATTTTATTCAATAGTTAATTACTACACCTCATTTGTCAACCAGAGTTAAGAACAAGATTATGACTGCAGTATGATAAAGATATGATTAAGGTAAGATAGATATACGACCAAGGTAAAATATAGATAGACTATGGTAAGAAAGTTGTAAGATAAGGATAAAACTAAGGTATGATAAAGATTTAGTAATTTAGGATACGGGAAGAAAACTAAGATGGAGATAAAGTGAGATCTTGAAAGACAAGTGTAAGAGATAATAGGTCTATCAAAAGTACTCTTAATGTGCGTCTGTCTGTATATATTTGTGTCCTTGGTGCTTTTATGAACCCTTCCTATTCGCTCCTGAGCTTTTCTCTTGTCTTTTAACTAACAGGGTAAAGAGGCAGAGGGTGATGCTGGAACCTTGGAAGAAGTCATCATAACGAGACCGCAAAGGCGTGGAAAAGAGAAGAAACTGACCAATCAGTTCAACTTCAGCGAACGGGCTTCGCAGACTACCAACAAACCTATGAGGGTGAGTGGCTTGGCCACACCTCGCCGGGGATGCCCACACGGATCTCGTTTGGGACCCGTATTCCCATCTGGCGCCCATGTGGAGACCGTATGGATATATGGCATGGTTTAAAACATGGAGTCCATATGGGACCCTTATTCCCATCTGGAGCCCATATAGAGCCCATATGGATTTGTGGGCATGGTGAAGGTGTAGGTCACTTGAAAGGATACAATCTTGATTTACAACACATTCACCATCTATTCAGAGGCCCAAATGAGCAAAAGTTGCTGGCATGTGACATACTGATGATGATGATGATGATGATGATGATGACGATGACGACGACGATGAGGACGACGACGACGAGGATGATGATGAT
>OY365821.1:2555112-2664743 GCA_959347315.1 Bimastos eiseni
GATAGATTTATGGATTGATGAATGGTGTGGTGGTTTTAATTGCTTGCTGCAGATTTTACTGATTAATCACCTTGCAGTTAAATGAACTTTTCCAGAGCAAATACGATGTTCTCATGTCTAATGAAATATGGGAACAGAATCACCATTCACTAATTGTAAAGACCTGGATTCGTCTTTCTTCAGGCAAAGAACAAGGATAAGAAAGCAGTTCCCACCAGGAGGGAGATAGAGTTGAGGAAGAAGAAGTCATCCTATGGCAAAGACATGCAGGTACTGGAAAAATACCATAAATAGCTTAAATAGTTTAAATAGCCTGCAACTGATGCTACACCCTTAAGTTTAATTATGACATTTGACATCATATAGGTTAACGCTGAGATGGCCTCTGAGTAGATATCTTGAAGGGGTGCTATATAAATGCTCCATTCCATTACATTACAGTAAGCATCTACTAAAATGAGCTATCTAATCTTAAAATTGTGTAGCCTTAACAAAGTTGTAAACTTTTCTTTAGGTCTATGGAGTCTAATAGCAGGCATTTCTATCTAAAAAAACTGCTGTTTATTAATTTTTACCAGCTGTCACCTTGTTTTGTTTCAGCAACCATTCTTTTGTTCTTTTTGAACAGCTTTGTTATATTCTGCCTGTTCTTCGTTGTTCTTATGCAGAGCGAGAACATCACCGACCTGATTGCTCCAGCCGTTAAAATTCTTGAGAGAATGGTCAACCAGAACACGTTTGATGATGTCTCCCAAGGTATTCATTATCCGATCTCTGATTAATTATATTTACAATTTAATCTATTCAAAACCAGGTGCTATATAAATCTTCATAATGAATGATTGAATGAATGAATGAGTGAGTGAATGATGTTTTGTCATTAGATATTGGTGCCTAATGCATCATGTTTGATAATATTGATGGTAACAATAAACAATAATATTTAATAATAGTAATATTTATTTAAAATAATACTGAATAATAATAATGATGATAATAATAATTAAAAAAATAATATTGAACAATAATGATACATGATATCATTACTGAATGATAATTATTACGATAATGAAATATAATAAAAAATAATTATCAGTTTTGGTGGACCATCTCAAAATCACGATTTTGCTTGTATTTCTTAGATTTCAAATACTACGAAGACATTTCTGATGAGTTTCGAGAGCAGGAGGGAACGCTGCTCCCTCTGTGGAAGTTCATGTTTGAGAAGGTCAAGAAGCTTGCTATAACATGCATGTGTTGGAGCCCAAAATACACGGACCTCTTTGCAGTGGGCCATGGATCATGTAAGGCTATTGTTCTGCAAGAACTTTTAAATATGTATGTATTTTTTGTGTGAATGCATGTATGAATGTTTGCATGTATGTATTGTTGTATATATGTATTGTATGTATGTATGTATATATTGTTTTATGTATGTATGTCTTTTTCTATGTAGGAATATATGTATGTATGTATGTTTTTATGTATGTACATATTTTTGTATGAATGCTTGCATGTATATATTATTTTAATGTATGTATGTATATATTTTTATGTATGTATGTTTTTTTTATGTATGAATGTATGTATGTATGTTTCTATATATGACATTATGTATTTATTAAATCAGTGAGTTTTTTCTCGGCTGTACCATATCATAATTCCTGTTGTACTGTGTTGTGATAAAATGGAGACAAGGTCTGTGTGCACAAAATCCACATTGGGTATTGATGCTACATGAGATGCAGGGCCGGATTAACAAATGTGGTGGCTCTGTTTGGTAAAACTGGGAGCCCAACCCCACAGAATCACAACGAAAGGACCCGTATCAATATTCGTTTAATTGATTAATTTGTTCCTTCTTTCATCTTGAACAATATCAGTAGGTCTTAAAGTTATCCAATCTAGTGTTTAGGTAGACATCTTTTACGTGTGTTGGGCCCCTAAAGTGTGGATACCCGTAAAATAGGGGCCCCAAAGTCTGGAGGCCCTAAAGTATGTATGTAAATGTAAGGCCTAAGGTGCTGGGGTCTCTGTTCAGCCATATATGTTGAACATATACCTTAATATTTACCTTTGCTATATAGTGAATTGATACATAGACTACATTTACGTGCTGCATAACTTTCAGACGACTTCCTTAAGCAGAGAGACGGGTTTCTTCTGCTCTACACGTTGAAGAATCCGTCCTACCCGGAGTACATTCTCCAGACGGACAGTGGAATCGTCTCTATCGACATACATCCCGATTATCCATATCTCATTGCTATTGGATTCTACAACGGCAATGTGGGCATCTACAACATTATTGAAAATAAGGAAGCACTGGCCTATGATAGTTCAGCGATAAGTGGAAAGCACACGGAACCAGTGTGGCAGGCAAGTCACTTCCATTTGAAAGAAAAAAATTGACCTGCAATCATAACTCATAACTGTTTGAGTAATATGCCAAAATGGCAAGAATGAATTTATTCGAGCAGCAGAATTTAGTCCACAATAGATTATTGTTATTCAGATTTAGATACAATTTAGTAGGACTCAACTTTTAATGCAACTTAATTGTTAATAACAATTTTATTGTGCACTGGATCTGAAGTCATGTCTGTCTGTCTGTCTGTCTGTCTGTCTGTCTGTCTGTCTGTCTGTCTGTCTGTCTGTCTGTCTGTCTGTCATACTTTAACGTTTCACTTATTCACCAGATGTCACCTCTGATTCTTCACAGGTCAGATAAATGCGTAGTTTAACTCTGCTTCCAAAATTAAGTATGACCTGCGATATTTCACGCGTTAACAGCTAGTAACAATAATATGACAATAATGAGATTGCTACATTTACATTGGTTTTTATTAATGGTTTTTATAGAATAATTTGCATGTAAACAGTGATTTAATTGTTGTTTCACAGTTTTCCTTTGTCATAGACGATTCTGTACAGGTCTACATGTTCGAATATTTAAAAGGCACCTTTAATGCTGCTGAGCTGGTTCTCTGTCACTTTTAGCACACAGTGTCAGTAAAGGGTAAAAGAACCTGACGAAAGCTAGCAATGTAACGTAATAATTGACTGGTTTGTAGGTAAGATGGCAGCCAGAGGACCTTGATGATAATCTGAATTTCTGCTCACTTTCCTCAGATGGGAGAGTTGTGGCCTGGACCTTGCTCAAGGTATGCTCCCTCTATCTGCATTGAATTTTTCGTAGATTCTATTTGGTGCTAATTACCGACTTATAAAGAGCCTCCTCTCATGGTATAAGGAACATGCATCAATATATGTACCATTCTAACTTAGTTGTATTATTGTCTCTAGGCTGTAGCTATTATTTTTTTCAGAGCCCTATGACAGCAATTCTGGACTGATTTTAATAGTTTTAAATATTGATCCAATTATTACTGGTTTTTATAGAATTAATTACATTTAAATATTGATCCGATAGTTATTGGTGTTTGTAGAATTGTTTGCATTTCAATATTGATACAATTGTTGTAGGTTTATATCGAACATTTAAAAAAAAATGTTGATTCAATTGTTTCGTTTTAATAGAATAATTTGCATTTAAATATTTATTTTTATTGTTATTGGTCTTCATAGAATAATTTGTATTTAAATATTTATTTCAATTGTTGTTGGTTTTGATAGAATAATTTGCATTTAAATATTAATTTTAATTGTTATTGGTCTTCATAGAATAATTTGTATTTGAATATTTATTTCAATTGTTGTTGATTTTGATAGAATAATTTGCATTTAAATATTAATTTTAATTGTTATTGGTCTTCATAGAATAATTTGTATTTGAATATTTATTTCAATTGTTGTTGGTTTTGATAGAATAATTTGCATTTAAATATTAATTTTAATTGTTATTGGTCTTCATAGAATAATTTGTATTTAAATATTTATTTCCATTGTTGTTGGTCTTCATAGAATAATTTGTATTTAAATATTAATTTTAATTGTTATTGGTCTTCATCGAATAATTTGCATTTAAATATTAATTTTAATTGTTATTCGTTTTTACAGAATAATCTGCATTTTCAAGACATAATTCAACTGGCTTTGGATGGTTTGTCTACGGATGGTCCGGATGGAACACAGCTGGTTACCTTGGGTACAAAAGCTTTCATAGCTAGTCATAATCAAATTTTTATTACTGACAATGTTAATTATTTGGACTTTTTCTCATTGTATATATATATGACTCAATTTACTGTGTTCTGGTGAATTTACAGTACAATAGAATATGATTTCACCATATGATTTTTCCATATGATTCTACCATTGTATTTTGTCATATGGTTTAACCATAATAGATTTTATCATATGATTTTCCTTATGATTTTATCATGTCATTTTACCATATCAGTGTGCCATGTCATTTTACCATGTTATTTTAATGAGGTCACTTTAACGCCATAATTCCAATTGTAAAGGAACGCTTTTATAAAGCGTCCTCTAGAAAACTCACTCAAGCTGCTTCTGAAAGAACAACACATGCCCAAGATCATTAAGCAAATAACAGGACAGCAATGTGGAAGCCTGTGATCCACGTGGGCACTATGAACGTATCTTGTAAGAGTAAGTTTTTCTGTTTTTTATATATCATCTATAGGTTCGGGAGTCTCCTTCGATTTTCATCCGCAGAAGCAGCACATCTTCCTCGTTGGTACGGCAGAGGGCAGAGTGCACGTCTGCTCCAAGTTCTACTCAAGCGCTTTTGTGGATACTTACTTCGCTCATCACATGGCCATCTATCGCATTGCGTGGAACCAGTACCATCCCAATGTCTTCATCACCTGCAGTGCGGACTGGAGCATCAAAATTTGGGACAGAACGACGGACTCCAAGTGCGTAGTTGATATTTCTCATGGATTAAGTACTTAATATAAAGTACATAATTAAATTAACTGTACCCAAAGTACATCTTTGCACTCAGAGTACATCTTTTGAATTTTCTATTGTGTAACTGCCATTTTGTTTTGCTTAAAGTATGTAATATTCTATCAATCAGACAGTTTAATTACTCATGTGATAACAAAAGTCCATATATTCCAATGTTTCACATCAGTCTTTGCTTATTCGTTTTCAGTATTCTAAGTACATGGCATAATAATAGTATATGATTTGCACCATTTCCTACTGCATTACCTTGCCCATTACCTTACTTTATCTTGCATTACCTTGCCCATTACCTTACTTTGTCTTGCATTCAGATAACTGGGCATAATTCCTTTTGCAGACTGGAAACAAAGCAACCTTTCACTGATTTAAGTTACATGTTCTTGAGAATAAGTCAATTATGAAACCAGGGTGTGTGTTATTTTCACTTGTTATCCATTAATTCATTAATTTGCATATTTCAGTTGTTACCCATTAATTCAATTGTTTTCTTATTTCAGCCAACTGATCATGTTTAGGCCTACTGATTAAACCAATTATATGCAATTGCAGGGAGCCAATGTTCACCTTTGACCTTGGCAGTTCGGTGGGTGACGTTGCCTGGGCTCCCTATTCATCAACGGTGTTTGCTGCTGTTACTGCTGATGGGAAGGTAGGGAAGGGAAACTGAAGATTATGTATGTAGGTCATCTGAGGATTATGTATGTAGGTCATCTGAAGATTATGTATTTAGGTCATTTTAAGATTATATATGTAGGTAATCTGAATATTATGCATGTAGGTCATCTGCACATTATGTATGTAGGTCATCTTTATTCTGGTTTATTCACCACCTTCATTAACATAAAATGAAGATGAATGAACTGAACTCGTATAAACAGAATGAAGTGATGTGGGATTCATGGTCAAACAAGATAATATATTCATAGTTATTATTAGAAATGAGATTAGATGTCAATAGGTAAGAATGAGATGAAATAGTGAGGATAATAAAAAAGATTAGAATATAGTTCAGAATATGCTATCTGTGTGTTTAATGTCTTGGTTTGATAGATATTCATGTGGTTGTTTTACTTGACTTTACTAAATGTTTAGCGGTTGATCAGTATATGGAAGGTATAATCATTTATCACAATCCTTTTTCAATCAAGAGCCTGCATCTTAACCCATTTGCTTACAAGATGTTTCTAAGAGCTGGGTATAATTCTTTTTGCTGATTTTCGCATTTCAGCCATTTTGGATTTAAGGATGCATGGCTTAATGAAGATAATGGTCTCCAAATTTACACACAGTTTTAAATGCGATTGGTTAACTTCAAACGAAGGGTCTGGGATTTGAACTTGGGGAGGTGAAAAGCAGATGTGTTAACCCACTTAACTGGTGTGTAATCTCATAAGTTGTTGCATCGCTTTTGTATTTAATTCTTGGATTGCTTGTCGTTTATGGTTAGGTTTACGTGTTTGATCTTAACGTCAACAAGTATGAGCCGCTTTGCGAGCAGGTCGTCACATCAAGGAGGAAGACAAAGCTGACTCATGTTGAGTTTAACCCCAAACATCAGGTCATCATTGTAGGTGACGACAGGTACAGAGGACGATGACAACCAGGAATTTTTTTTCTTGATTTTCGTAACTAGTTCTAGTTTTTTTGTAACTAGTGCACATAGCATCTACCAGTTATATACTAAATTCTGATTGTAATGGAGTCGATGTCAGGAAGTGAAAATGATTGAATATCTTGTGGACACTTTCTTAAATGGTTACAAATTGGTTCTGTGGCACTACGATTACTCTGTGAGAAATGCTACCAAAAACAGTTCTTTTATTTACTTCTATATAATTATTTATTATTTCTTTCTTTATTATTGCATTCTTTTATTATGTGCATGAGGGCAATGAGAGACTGGAATCTAAGGAAAATTACAGATGTTGAGCTAATTATTGCGGGACAGACTGTACGTATGTTTGTCTGGCACCATTATCCGATGAAGACATTGTGTTAACAACATCACAGAAAGCAACAAGGGAAGTCCACTAAGTTGACTCTCAAATGATGTGCCACAGAATGGTTTGCAACAGAAACATTGTAATGTAATGTAAATCTCCCAGCACCTACAGGGAGACCAGCTTATTCACCATCTCTATACCAAATCTAGTTTGCAGTGGCTAAGGCTTCTTGTTTCAATCTGGTGCCAGGTCAAAATCTAGGAGGTCACACCGAGGACATTTACGGTCTTCTCAGAGTCTTTTAAAGGCTGGATGATTTAAATGATTTTATTGTTAAATTGTAGTAGGAAAAGTTCACCTGCAGGGCGAATGATGTTTGAGCTGTATGTTACAACACTTGCAGGCAATGTGTGAAACCATACTCAGGTCATACATATGCCATATTTTGCAGGGGTACAGTTATCAGTCTCAAGTTGTCTCCAAATCTTCGAAAGCAGCCAAAGGTATGTGAAAAGAGTTTTCTGTCTTTCGAAGTGTATAGCCTCGTATGGGCCGTCATATCTCGGCAATCTCTGGGGTTCAGGTCTTTTCGAATGCCTCTCCACACGTGTTTGTCAGCACCATTCCAGATTCTGTACTGAGGTTCTGCAGACATTTCTAAATGTTTGTACACTTAATGCATACTCAGCCCAATAATATTTAGGTGAACAGCTAAGAGGCAGTATCATAAGCTAGCCATGAGGTAGCCACCATGGGTATGAAGTGTTAGCAACTTTATTTTCTTGGCCTTGTCATATGAGAGCAGGATAGTCTTCTCCCTCTAACACACTGGGGCACAGAGCTGAGGAACCGAGTTTGATACCCATTTCTCCGTAAGGTTGACCGCTTCTTTTGCCAGGCGGCGTTGTTGGTTACATTAGATGTATGATGTAATAAGCGCCTTGCATGGCTGCTGACAGTTAAATTCGATTCCTGTAATAAATTGTCACCATTCATTGAGACTGTAGGCCTACTTGTAATCATACTGCATTATCGTAAGTTTAAAGTAAATAGATTATTTTTATTATTAATAACTAATTTAAGACACCATGCACATAAAATCCAAACCGTTATCAGATCAACATTCGGAAGAAATGTTTGAATATCTTGTGGACAGTTTCCTTAACGTCAATGTATCGTATCTTTAGATTTATATATTTGTATTTAGGAAAAGAAAACACATGAACAAGTTAAAGCTGACGATAAGGAGACGCTTCGCAGGGAATACGAACACCAGAAACTGGAGAGGCTTTTGGCAATGGTTCGTCAAGCGGATTCCAAGGAGAAGGGCGTTGTCCCCGCTTCTGCCAAGGCCACCTCCAAACAGCAGGACACAAAGAAGGCCGACTGATTTAGACTGCAATGTTTGCAAGACTGAAATGTTTTTCTGCTAATCACATTTCCCTTTTGTGATGTTGCATACTATGATGAAACATGAATATTGATTGCAGATTATTACTTCTAAATTATATATTAATAGCTTATGCCTGTTTGTTGAGAGAAAGATTTTGTTTATTGTGTCTCTTTGCTGCTTATAATCAATCAATAAAACTTGATATAGCGCTTCTTCAAAAATCTACTCGAGGAAAGGGAGAGTGAGGGCAAAATGGGGGAAAGGAAGGGTGATTTTTTGCACTCAACCTCCCTTTCCTTCATTTTCCTCTGGCCCTCTATTCCACCATCTTAGTTCATCTTCATTCGCTAGGTGCCACAATGTAAGCGGTGTTTATTTAACACGATAAAATTTAGTTCATTTCGATTCGCTAGGTGGCGCATTATACACGATGTTTTTTTGTTGCCCCATTACCTTCTACTAAAAGTCGGCGTCTATGGACAAGCATATTTATCAATACAATACGGTACTTTATAGCAGTGATTCTCAACCTGTGGGTCGCGGCCCGCAAGTGGGTCGCAAACGATATCCATGTGGGTCGCCAACTTTTTTTTGAAATCGCATTTCTCCACTGAAAAATATTTTCATGTGCATGTAATGCGCTATATTTTCTATAGATCGTTACCTTGTCGGTGTTGCTGCCATTTTAAACTACCTACATCTGTGAGACCGGCTGTTCAGCTATGATTACAATTAAGACCAAATAGTTGTAGGAATAGGCTCTGTATAAATAATGACTTACGATTGTGTCTGTAACCAACATCAGCCCACGTATTGACTTATTGCCTACTTCTGACCAGAATGCAAGCCCCGTCATCTCGTTAACAGTTTCTATGTCTCAATGTGAGTCAAACAATAAAGGTTTTTTAAATATTATTTTTTTACTGACATTAGGCCTATGTTATTTTATTATGACTTATTTACAGTTTTGTTATACAAAATTATATCATGGTTAGTCGTAGAATGCATTGATGCGTGACTCACTGACTTAACAAAGATCACAATGTGCTCTGGGAGCCCGGATCAATATTCCCAACTGTACTTGACATGCCGTCCATCTGAGGCACTGGAGTGCATGTCAAAAATCTTGGAAAATGTGGAGCAAGTGCAAATCTGGATGTCCTCCAATCGTCTAAGATTGAACCCGGATAAAACTGAATTTATGTGGCTGGGCACAAGACAAGCGGGTTTGAGGGTTGACAAGGCGTCGATTAAAACAGCATTTCCTCATCGGAAGGTACAGCACGTCGTCCGGAACCCGGGAGTTCTTCTGGATGAAGACTTGTCCTTGGAGGAACATGTCAGTTCCCTTTGCATATCTAGCTGTTATCAACTGCGCCACATTAGAGTCATTCGGCGAAATTTGTCAATTGACGCCGCTATAACTCTTGTCCACTCCTTCGTGCTGACTCGCTTGGACTACTGCAATGGTGTTCTTGCGGGTCTGCCAAAACTCCAGATTAGACAGCTTTAATCCGTTTTGAACTGCGCCGCCCGAGTCGTTGCCTAGCTGCCAAAATACTCGCATATTTCAAGCTATATCGTGACACACTTCGCTGGCTCTCTGTTGAGGATAGGATCACATTCAAGATCATCCTCATGGGACGGACATCGGTGGTCGGCACGGCTCCAGAATACATCAGAGAGCTCGATCTGTCTCCCCGTATCCAGCCAGCCAGGTCGTCGATCCTTGCGTGATGCGGCTCGTGAGGACTTGATGGTCACGCGCCCCCGTAGGCCCCTACATCGATGCGGACAAATCGCGCCTTTTCATAATTTGGACCCTCATACTGGAAGGCTCTTCCGTTACAAATTCGCAACATTGCACTGCTTGCAGCCAACGTTTCTAAATTACTCAAATCGCAATTGTTTAGATATGTTGGGTAGCTACATTTAGCACCTTCGAGAGGTTCTTATAAGGCGCTATGTAAATTGCCTAATACATACCTATACGCTGCCAGATTTTGGAGTGGTGGGTCTCGTTAGGATCTAGATGCTGCAAAGTGGGTCCCCATGTCAAAAAGGTTGAGAACCACTGCTTTATAGGACTGCTGACAGATGGCGCTGGACAATTACATCACCATATTATGCAATTCAATGAATCCGTACAAATTGATGGTGGGTATTGAATTATTATTAAATTTTATGTTTTTTAATAATCGGTTGTGAATCAATTGGACGATTTCGTGAAAAATCAAAATTTTATATGTGATGATAATCGTTGGATGATAAATCATGCATAGCGTTGCCTTCGTATTTGTTTTTCGCAGTTTAAAGCTTATTTGGTGAAAGCGAAAGTTCTTATCGTATCTTTAAATTTATATAGCGCTTATCTCAGAATAGCTATTCAGAAGCGCATGTATATGCACAGGATATAAACGTACGGTAATCGTTTTTTGGGTCGATCCACAGCTGATAACCGTATGACCTATGCACGCCACAGACTTTGTTTGAATAGAGCGCTGTAACTTCCCACAGTGGTGTAATTCCTGAAACATGTAAGCATCTCTTTCTCCCGAAAGCTGTGGGGGTACCGGGTAAAACGCGGGAATGCGGAACTGCGGGAATTGCGGAATGAAACGGGTGAAACGCGGGAATGAATATGCGGGAAAATGGTGCGGGATGACGGGTAAAAAGCGGGATTAGAATTGCGGGAATAACAATGTCATACAGCACCTTTACGATAGATATTTTGTTATTCATAAATAACATAGTTTCTTACAGTAGTGTTCTATCTGCATAAGATATAATGTTTTAACCATTGCAAAAAAAACAGAATTCATTAAATAATATGGCCGTGTGCAGAACAAATGCTAAACATATCTGGATTAAGATAGCGTTCAAGTTACAGACAAATTACATTTCAATGCCGATGGTTTCAAAGAAAAACCTAGACAGACATTATGAAACCACCTACGACAGCTATCACATTCAGTCCAATCTGTTTTCTTTAGCTTCTTTGATTTGTTTGATCTTGTTGATTTTCTATGGGCAGGTGGATCCTCTTGGGTACAGGAATAATAGATGGTAATGTCAATGGTCTCAGATTCTTCATTTGGCCCTGGGTGACGAACAACTTCTTGAGCTGGATCTGTTTGAGATGGATTCTCTGGATCTGGTGCAGCCTGAGATTGGATCACTCTTTCCATTAGTGCTTCTAATTCAGTTGCTTCTGTATCTCCAGCTGGTATGATGTCAACATCGTCCAGTCTTGGATGTTTCCTTCCGGATGTTTTATCAGGTCGCTTTCTCTTGTTCTTTCTCAGCTGGGTTAAATTGAGTTGTCGACGAGGCATAACTTCTTTCATTCCTATGGCAAGTTTGGCTGCAGAGATGTGGTAACATTGCGATTTAGCCGGACAGGAGCACGAAACAGTTGGAAATAGTCTAACGACACACGTTTCCGCTGTTCCCTGAATTGTAAAAACTGCCAACTGATGATTTAGAACAATGTTATTGGAACTGATGACGTGTGCTGCGCGTTCGTTTGTTGAGGCCTAGGTATCAGCCGGAATGGATGAATGCACTTGTCCTTCTTCATCTTCTATTGATGAGAAGACTCCAGGACCTTCTTGACTGGCGGAGCTGATGGTTGGCTGAGGATGTTCTTCGACAATTGGCTGCATGTTTCCCGATTAACGAATTCTATTGACAATTTCATCCGGATTTATTGATGTACAGGCAGCTGCAGGAATCCAATCTGTTGCTTGTAGTCCTTCTCTTAGGACATAGTTACCTAGTCCACTGAAACCCCTTTTGATTTCAATCAGTTGGAAATCAGTTAGGCAAAGTAGACTAAGAGCCATTGAATCAATTGGGGCTTCTTTGCAGACGTTTAAGGACAGTGTTAAAGGCCTCCGATTGGTTCGTTGTGGCCTGGTCGATGTTAAAAGTTTGGAGTTCCCAAAAACCAAAAGAAGGACAGATAGTAGAAGTCGCCAAGCTGGAATGTTGTGTCATACGACATTTGTTGAGTAGGAAGTGCATGAGTAGGAAGTGCATGAAGAGAGTGTGTTCTTGAACAATTTGATTACCTCTGGATTGTAGAGAATGACGGATAGATCTGGAAATGTGGTGATGTGTTGGATGAAGTCAGAGTCTTGAGCCAGTTCATGAAGATTGAAGAGCGCATCCCTCGACAATCTTCCACGATTTCACTGTTGCTTCAGACAGTTTCTAACTTTTTCCAGGTTTCGCGGGACCGATGTTGATGGATTTGTTTCAGTTGCACTTGATGTGACCATGGATTGGTAGATTTGAGAAGGTGCAGAAGATGATGTAGATTCAATATCTCGGAGGTTGAGTGCGAACGTGATTCCTGTTGCCATGTTTCTTGTTGCCATGAGGAAATTGGCCTGCAATCGATTCATCTCCCTGGTATGATATGATTACAGAATTGGGTTTGTCTGCTCTAGTGTAGGCTGTGCGGACGAATCCATTTGATAGACTGGTCGGGCCATCAAAAACTTTGAAATATGTCTTGTTCATTAAGCCAGCAGCACATTTCTGATTTTTGAACATACCATTCTGTCTCCATCGGTAGCCATCTGCCCTCCAGTCATTTTTCTTGATTTCTACTGTCCACTCACACAAATATGTCGTTCCAGCCTTTGGAAGATTGACAGGAACAGAATGAGATGGAAGTGAGTCAAACATGCTGTAAAGATCTTCCATATTTTATTTTAGAAATCTAATGTCTAATAGTAGTCTTCAAGTCAAAAACGATTTTGAACTAACACAATGAGAGCAATCACTTTATATAGGCTTACTATCTGCTTCTAATATCAAAATAGGGGATGTATAAATGTCAATGTCCAGGTTCAGTATATTATATATTATTGAGTAAACAAAGAACGTGGCACTTAGAATTTCCTTCAAACAGTTCCTGACTTGTTTAATCTTATTGGCAGACTAAATTAATTGTTAATTAGACTGGGGTGATTTGTACAAATTGTACATGTAAAGACTGTATATTATTGAGTAAACAAATAAATTGGCACCTGCTATAATGCAAGCAGCAACTACTGGCGTCTAGATTCAGGTATTCACTAGATTGTTTATTACACTCCTGTGATTTGTACAAATTGTGCTTATCAGTATATCATTAACTGACAAATAAATTGGCACCTGCTATAATGCAAGCAGCAACTACTGGCGTCTAGATTCAGGTATTCACTAGATTGTTTATTACACTCCTGTGATTTGTACAAATTGTGCTTATCAGTATATCATTAACTGACAAATAAATTGGCACCTACCTGCTATAATGCAAGCGGCAACTGGCATCAAGGTTCGGTAATTTGCTTGAAAGGCCTTTATAGTCGGTCGGTAACGGGTAAAACGTGGGAGCCCTCCGCAAATTGTTCCTGCGTTTCACCCGTTCATCCCGCAATTCTCGCAGTTCCGCATTCCCACGTTTTACCCGGTACCAGCTGTGGGCCATGAAAAAATTGCTGATGCTGTTTTCCTCAGCTAGCTTTACATCCGGTTAGACATGCACAACTAAGCATATTACTATGTAACATTACAAGCAGTTTGTAATGCTCTATCTCAAATAATTATGGTAGAGGATTCCCTATTAATATATTACACGAATTTGACAGCTATGCAAAGCTAAAATATCAGTATATCATTAACTGACAAATAAATGCATTTTTCATGTTATGATGATGCAAGCAAATTGCTATTTATTCCTTTCAGAAAGTGTGGAATGTCAAGATGTTTGAGAGCATCGTTCTAGCAACATGCCTAATTGTGCCGATTGTGGCATCACCAACATGTACTGATTCCACAGTGTGGCATACCACGACCACGGATGAGCGATGTTGCATTGCGACGACCTGCCACGCCGGTAAGTTATCAGTTGTAGTGTAAATATTAAGATGCACACAGTTATTATATGAAACCTGATTTTACACTGTCTGTATTGCAAATTAATTTAACTTTGGAAGCTATTTAATATTTCATATTAATGATTATTGCAGTATTGTTTTGTTGTTACCATATCCTGCACTGCTTTCTCTGTTTGCCTTCAGAATCGTCTTCATGGGAATAACTGTAGGTTGGTGCATCACCTGGCCACATCTGAGAGCTGTTCATTACTATTTAAAGTCAACCTATAGTCAATGTTTGAACATTTACACTCAGTGGCCCATGGAGTCCTGTTGGTCCTGTACTTCTGTTTGATGGTGCTTTCTCATGAGTCAGAGATTCCTCTGCCTGGAATTGTCTATCATTTAACTTACAAACTATTTTGTCACACCCAGCATGGGACATATTTTCTGGGCAGTAGTTGTAAGACAATGTGGAGTGGGCAGGCATCAGGGCAATGTAGCCTATGTGATGAGAGGGAAAAACGAAGTAGCTTGCATGTTGTGACTGCAGCTGCCTATCGGAATTGATTCTTTCGTTTATGCGAAGATTTATATAGAGCCCTTTCAAGGCTAATGAACTAATGGCATGATAAGTAATGTAATGCTCATCATCATATTGTTAGAAATTTTATGTTGTTTACAGGATCTAACCCAAACATCTGCGAGACTGAATTCGCCTCAGCATTTTGTAGTCCATGTCCTTCTGGCAGATACAATAGCAAAGATCTTAAATCGGATGGCAATGTGCCTTCTTGTCAGCCATTCACCATTTGCGATGCAAAATGTAAGTTAAAGTCTTTCAATGTCATGGAAAAAATTTGATTGCTGTTAAAAGTTTTCTGGCACCTCTATTTGTGAGATGAGCTTAAAACTGAATCCAGAAACCAAGTTGTATTCGAACAGAATGATTTTCCAGTGAACGCTTTAGTGAGTCAGGGCTTCGTTATTCGTATTTGATTGACGTCGATTGAAGAAAATCATTTGCTTGAATGACACGTTTGTTAACCGGCTCACTTGATTAAAGTAGTATACAGTCGAGACTCAGTTTGGTGAGAGACCAATTTTCTTTGTGAAATTCCATATGATTCATTTTGGTGTTTTTATGTAGTTTTCGTTTAATGTTAAATTTTCAATTCACTTTGACCACATGATTATATTATTGCTCTGTGCCTATATATATATACAGGAAGGATGTGTTCTCGAGTCTTTGACCCAGAAATAATCAGCAAGTTAAGGATATGTCGTGGTTTTGTGGTATCATTTTGCTGATTTGTTACGTTCAATTGAATGATCTCAGCAGCTGTGCTTGATTTTGTTGATAGCATTTAGACACTTTTTCACTTGTAGCAATGTGTTGACGTCCTGCTTCTCATCCTGCAATTGTAAATGGTCATTTTTTTTGTTTTTCCATTTGCAGTTCAGAGAACTAAAAGTACTGGAAATGCTACTCACGATCAGACATGCGAGTGCTTGAATGGTGATTTACTGGGTGCTGATAAAAAGTGCTATGATCCGTGTCCGTATGGTGAATACTGGGTGAAAAATCAAAGTGAGTTGGACAATTTGAAACAATATGTTTGATGACAGTTTATAGGGATGGAAGCAAGAATACCTTCTCCATATTTCGACCATGATCATATTCATTTTTACTTACCATAGCTTGATTCTCATTCATTTTCGGGGATATCACCTATGGCTAAAAGTTGCTAGTAAGTTGATGATATTAAGTACTATATTACTTGCTTCAGATCGGTTTCTTTTTGCTGCCAGTTGGAATTGACTTAAGGTATATTTTTTTGTCAGGTAGGTTTTGCAGATATTGCTGTATGTGATTAGTTATGTGTCTTGTGTAGTGAATACATACTTGAAATTTGCAGATATAGAACTTTGTATTTGGAATAGTGTAATCCTAAATTATTCCAATAGTTTTACTTTTATCTGTCAGTTTCAATCTCATTTGTCGATGCCATGTTTGTGTGAGATTTGTAGACATAGTCTAGTCGGTGTCCTGATACATGCATATATATATATATATATATACATACATGTATACATGGACATGCACATAATATGCATAGTTTTGCATACATACGTGTGGGGTTAGGTAGGCAGTGCTCCTGAGTAAAGTCTCCAAATAAATAAAATAAATACATATGTACTTTGTAGATCAGCGGGTGACAAACCATCGGAATATATAAATGCATACATGTACATTTCCAGGATTTACATGTGGACATGCGTTCAAGTGTTTTGTGTATAGATATATACATACAAACATGTATAATATGTATAAATATGCAAGCGTTTTCTATTTTACATAGGGGCTTCCATGACCCATTTAGGTTCCTCTGTGTAACCAGATTGTTTTGTTTTGTGTCTTTGTTACTTCTATTTTGGTTACCAAATAAATTGAATGAAACATACATTGGTGCACTGTTGATGTCTGCACTTTAGGTATGCGAGAAGTTATTGTTCTCCTTGTTAAGTTGAGCAACTTGTTTAGTTGTTTTTGAGGCGCCCTTGTAGCGGTATGGCCGAGCTATGGCGCCATATAAATTGTCGTTATTATTATTATTAAGGTTGATCGAACAAATCTTATTGTTTCAGGTCAATGCGTCACTTGCTCCAGCGGAACGTTCAAGAATACAAATGGTGGTCAAGCGTGTTTACCCTGCAAACAGTATGCTAAGAACCTAATCTACTGAATCACTTTCATAATACACATTGTTTGACATTCAAGCTTTTTTTGTACGTGTTTCTTTGTACGTGTTTCTTTGTTTCTTGACAATATTTATTTACAGTATTTAAATGCTGAGTTGTCTTAGCATATTAACCACGATGCAGACTTAGACATTTTAAATCTGCAGAGGCTTTTTGGTTTTGAAAGTTTATATAAATTGGCGATGGCAACTCGGCGGTGTATGCCATGATATTAAGTGTGTCTGGATTGCCTCTTTGATCGACTCTTGCAAGTGCTATCATAAGTTCACTGCTTGTAAAATACTCTGGGTTGTGGATCTGCTGAATTGCAGGCAAATCTTTGCACGTCCAAAGGCGAGGTAAGTATAAAGGCTCTAATCATATCCAAAAGTCATCTCAAAGAAATCATTGCACACGGATGACATAGATAGAAAACGAAGAAATAATTTGTGAAATGTTGCACGTTATTACTTTCAGGTGCAATGTAACAGAAACAGAGTGCAATGCAACGCATGATGCTGTGTGCTTCCAAGGTAATCAACAAACCAGATCGTAGGCCTACAAAGATGATTGTAATTGTAGCCATAATTACAGATTTATGTAGAGCCTTTTCAAGAGAAATTCTGTTGAGGCACATCAGTCGAAAAAAAACACCATTTACCGATAATTAATCAGAGCGCTATTCCCTTACGTCACCACGCCTTACTTGCTTCACACAAGCATGAATGAATGCCCAGCTCATAACATGGAAGTATTCAGGTTTAAGCCTTCTCTGAGATAATCCTTTTTGTGTAGCCGGATGTGATTACCACATATACCAGTATGAAAGCTTTGGTTGGTACATCTTTCTGGAAATATTAGCCTGGCAACCGGTAACATGAACTCACTGGACTTACTCTACGTCTTTACCAAGAGTACTTGGGAACCATTCTGCTCGATCTTGGTTCTCTCTGTATTAATTTTGGATTCCAATTCAAAATGAAATTTGATTCAACGTTGCAGCAACGTCACTTCGTTGTGCCATCATGGCATTCAAGGCAGTGGCTGTTGTCATCTTCCAAGTTTGCTAGTGTCTCTGATTACTGGTTCCTTATGTATGGAACAACGTTACAGCATTAACTCGGGGTATAGGTAGTCTTCATGCTTTCACAGTGTGTTGCACTGTAGATAGTCCTTTCACACGATCCTGTTCTCGTCTGATCTCAATAGATCTTCCATGACAGTTCAGTTGTGCTGTTTAATGAACTTTTTCATATTCCTCGGCCATGGCTGTCCTGTGCAATATTATTTTCCTTGTGTTTCCTAGTTGTTGTTTGTTGCACAATACCAGTATTACAGCTACAATCATCATTAAGCAAGTACTATGGACCTGGAAACAAGAAATGTTAATCCTTATGCTCACCTTGGCCATTTTTCTTGCTGATTTTTCAGGCATGTATTTTTTACTGAATGATAACTTGAGTGATAACAATTTGTTGTTGTATTATTATAGTTTCTCATCATATGTGCATAGCACTTAAATTCTCGTTATTTACCTTAGCCACCTCAAAGGTCTACTAGAGGTATCATTACTGCAACTTGTGTCGATTTACCTTGTTCCGTACATGATCTTATATTCAAAATTAGAGTGATATTGTTATTACTTACTAACTGTCTAAATCTATTGAGCATGTGAACATTTTAGAAACAAAAACAGATGAGTCTACAAAAACTGGTGAAGTTAAGTTTGCAGGATGGAAAATCGCGTACGTGCTATTGTGTGCTTGCAGATCTTAAGTTTATTACCTTTAATCCAAAGAATTCACATTTAAAATATTTATTCCTAGTGGTGAGCTGACTTGAGAAGATTTTTCAGTACTTATGAAAGGTTTTCTTTGGATTGAATCATTATAAAATGTACATGGTCTATGCCAATGTTCTGTGTAGTTCACCTTGTGAATAAATATCTTATGAATTAATAGAGTCAGATTTATTGTGTATTAGTCTTGAAAGTTTTACCAACCAGACATCTGTTATAGTTCTGTTGCTTTCATTCATTCATTCATTCCCTCAATCAATTTATGTAGCACCTTTTCAAGATGTTTCTTGAGAAACGAGCATAGCCCAGACTGAAGTATGTTGGCAAGGCTAGAACATGACGGCGACAACATGTATGTAAACTGTGGAAAGTTTCCTATAATGAATTTTTGCTGACTGTTGTTTAGAATTAAAACTGCTGTTCGTTTTTTGCTTAGTAAAAGTTCGTGTATAGAAATTATGATCATGGTTATTTCGGATATTAGCAGAGACTTAGCTTGTTTATTTTTTGTAAATGACTGAATTGGATTGTTTTGTTCTATTTCAGTTTAATTGTGTCTACTCTGGTGGGTGGATTTTTAGCTGCTCTGGTGATACTATGCTTCTGCAAAAGTAAGCATAATAGATGGTTTACTTTTACTAGTCACATCGCTATTCATTCTTTCATTAACTCTGACTATCTCTCTAGAGAAGCATAATTTCAACAACATTTTATCATGTGTTCATGAGCTAGCCACCTGTGATATTTCTGGTTACCTTTGTTTTGCTAGCTACTATAATAATATATGGTTGGACTGGGAGTGCCTCTGACAGATACATAGATGCAATGGCACCAATCCCCCTCTGAGTGATGGGGGCAAACCCCAGTCCCAAGTGTCAGGAAGGCAAGATATTCCCCCCAAAGGCTCAAAAATTATTTCCCCCCTACCTGAAATTGGAGGCATTTGTCTCTGGACCCCTTCTATCTGAATGCACCTGCCTAGATGAGAGCCTATATCAAGTTTCATTGAATGATTGATTGATTTACTGATTGATTGATTGATGTACTGGTTAATGTTTTCCTAGGGCGCAGAGAGAACAGAAGTTTGAATGTTGAAAACGGTTCTGTACCTGCTGATTCTGGTGAGTGCTTTGATCTTTGCAAGCAACGCATGGTCAAAGAGTTAGCACTTGACCATGTGCAGCTGGTATTACTGTATTATGCAATCCCATAACCTATCAGTTAGCGGCGCCGGATGGAATAACAGCCTATACTGTAGCTTCCTTTGCCTTGAACAATATCCTGATCATCACATTTATATACTGACTTTGATGACACTTGGCACCTTCTGGTTCCATGCTTTATGCCTCTATGCATTGAACCTTGTTGCAAGTCAGGCAGGGCGCCAGATGGTTACATACTTTACTTTACCTTGCCTTGACTTAGTGTGCTGTATCTTACCAGTCTGTTTCATTCTTCAGACTTTCATTTGTCTACCTTCGTGTATTAGCAATGTAACAAAATGACACCAGTGTCACGATACATGTATGTGTGCTTGTATACATAAACATGTGCATGCATAGGTACTGCATAGCAGCGTATCTGTACATGCCATGCTATTGTTTTGGAACGAAATACTTTCTAAATCCAGTATAGGCAATTAGGCATACTGTTTGTTGTTAAGATTTCACTGTTTCTCCAGCATAAGACACCTGCATTCAATGAACTTTGCCAAGTTTTGTTGTTTAAGCGAATCTCAATGGCAATGGACACAGTCATCAGACTTCCAGCAGGAGACGACAATCAAGGAAACCGGCTGGTTGTTTCCGACGTCTTTTTGGATGCTGTGGTTGTAGACAGGATTCTTTTCATCCATCTGATGAGGAGAGAGCTCCTATCACACCACTTATTTCCTCGAGCACTGAGGAACGTTCAAACACTGAGACAGTGGAGGTGGTTATTACCCCTAGAAATGGTACAACACCTTCTGATGAGGGTGATGTGGCACCTGAAAGGTTGCAATCTGGTGGAGTCAGTGATGACCATTCATCTGAAAGGTTGCAATCCGTTGGAGTCAGTGATGACCCTTTATCTGAAAGGTTGCAATCCGTTGGAGTCAGAGGTGACCCTTTATCTGAAAGGTTGCAATCTGTTGGAGTCGGTGATGACCCTTCATCTGAAAGGTTGCAGTCCGTTGGAGTCAGAGGTCACCCTTCATCTGAAAGGTTGCAATCTGGTGTAGTCAGTGATGACCATTCATCTGAAAGGTTGCAATCCGTTGGAGTCAGTGGTCACCCTTCAGCTGACAGGCTGCAATCTGGTGGCGGTAGTGGTCACCCTTCATCTGAAAGACCACTGTCTGGCGATAGCATTGGTCGAGTGTCAGGCGAACGACCACCATCTGGCGGTGGCATTGGAGTAAGTGGTGACCCTTCATCTGAAAGGTTGCAATCCGTTGGAGTCAGAGGTGACCCTTTATCTGAAAGGTTGCAATCTGTTGGAGTTGGTGATGACCCTTCATCTGAAAGGTTGCAATCCATTGGAGTCAGAGGTGACCCTTTATCTGAAAGGTTGCAATCTGTTGGAGTCGGTGATGACCCTTCATCTGAAAGGTTGCAGTCCGTTGGAGTCAGAGGTCACCCTTCATCTGAAAGGTTGCAATCTGGTGTAGTCAGTGATGACCATTCATCTGAAAGGTTGCAATCCGTTGGAGTCAGTGGTCACCCTTCAGCTGACAGGCTGCAATCTGGTGGCGGTAGTGGTCACCCTTCATCTGAAAGACCACTGTCTGGCGATAGCATTGGTCGAGTGTCAGGCGAACGACCACCATCTGGCGGTGGCATTGGAGTAAGTGGTGACCCTTCATCTGAAAGGTTGCAATCCGTTGGAGTCAGAGGTGACCCTTTATCTGAAAGGTTGCAATCTGTTGGAGTTGGTGATGACCCTTCATCTGAAAGGTTGCAATCCATTGGAGTCAGAGGTGACCCTTTATCTGAAAGGTTGCAATCTGTTGGAGTCGGTGATGACCTTTCATCTGAAAGGTTGCAATCCGTTGGAGTCAGAGGTGACCCTTCATCTGAAAGGTTGCAATCTGGTGTAGTCAGTGATGACCATTCATCTGAAAGGTTGCAATCCATTGGAGTCAGTGGTCACCCTTCAGCTGACAGGCTGCAATCTGGTGGCGGCAGTGGTCACCCTTCATCTGAAAGACCGCTGTCTGGCAATAGCAGTGGTCAATATTCAGTCTACAGACCACCATCCGGTGGTTACACTGGTCCACCAGCCAGTTCTTTCGCCAATCCGACAGCCAGCACGGAACATAGAGATGTTGACAGCATTCACGACCAAGTCGACCCAGAACGTGGTAAGCGACTTCAATCATCTCAAGAATTTCCAAAGTGAATTGGTTTTCTTAAGCAGCGCTTACTTTGAGTGTTCTTGTGCTCTCCCTGATTGATCAGGCATTCGATGGGGCTCCCCCCAAGGATAACACTTTTGACTGTGATTCCGCGTTGATCAGTGGTTTGTGCTATAGAAGTTATTCTATTTTTAATATTGTTATTGTTAGTATTATTTATACTACTGTTGCTATTATAGGTTTTAGCCCGAGGTGTATATGATTCCTTAGGATTGCAGCTGTTGGAGGTGCATTGATTTGAAATGGTGGTTCTATTATTATTATTACCTATTAACGTCTCTGACCGTAGCATAGAGTGTGGTTGTGCTTAGTGTTTCTTTTGCTGGTGCTATATGAATTCCTGATAATTAAAAATACTTTAGGTAAATTCTGTTATGATTGCATCTGGGGCGAGGCCTGATTTTCTCGAGATATTCTTTCGATTCCTAATCTTAACATAACAAAGGGCATTGGTCGTAATTGATAATTGTTATGTCTGTTGATGCCATGTCTTTTTGTATTACTTCTAGGAAATTCTAGTCTTTGTGCCAAAGATCAAATTCCGACGGTTTGGTCAACATCCGAAGATACTCGTCAGTCTAATGCTCCACAGACAAGCGAAATACAGGATTCTGGTCCGAGCACGAATCAGGACACTCAGAATTTTAACTTGCAGAGTGATCCACCTGCTTATAGTTTGCATCCACCTTTTGGTAATTTGCAACTTTGTTGACTTGTGTTAGGCTTTGCATACTTTATATAAACTGATCGATAATTGAGAAGGAGGTGTGAAATTTAGCTACAAAATATGAGCTGATTTATTGAAAATTGATTAGTAATTGCTTTCAGGTGGATGATTTAGTTAAGTAGAATCATGCCAATGAGACTGGAGTTCTGTTTTATCGAAGAGAATGGCAGTCTCTTAGGCTTACTTTGATTTTCTTCAATTTTGGTAAAAGCTGATTGTTTTAGATAGAGGGATAGTAATTTGTCAAGAATGATCCTGCATTTCACTCGTCTAGGCTTTGGCTTTAAGAGGGCAACGATATTGAAGATGGTGTTACAATATTACAGTTCACAGAAACGTCATAATCGAAAGGTACTTCAAAAATATACAAGCGAACTACAACTACGTACAGATGGCGTTTAGGGCAGACAATACCTTCATTGGAATTCTGTTTCAACATTACATTTTAACAGAGGATGACATGAGGAATATACGAGTGAGTGTATTTAATTGATTTTATATTTAAGCGACTTCAAAGAAGCGCTGTATCAAATAGCTGATTTTCACTATTCAGCCGATATGAATAGTGTAGAAATAGGTTACAAATTTCAAATGTAAGCTGAAGTTTCAGTTCAGTAAATTTAATACATGAACTAAAAACAAACAATTAATTACATGCAATTTTGCACCCTTTGGCCAGTCTGTGTAAACTAGGAATGGAACTAATTTAACTAAACTTAGAAATGAGCTGGCTAACACTGCGATACTATGGTCCAGGTAATAGAGAGTTACTTCGCTACACTCAGTATAGCAGTTGCTTGTCAGAAACAGTTGTCGCATGATCTATATTCACATTCGGTCCAACTGCTACTATTTGGCCAAATAGTAACCATTATAGCCCTAATTTAATTGTTTTTTTAAAATTTAAGTGAATTAAAGTGTTGTTTAATGGCAGTTGTTGAGAGTGGAAAATTCTTCATTTTGAATGCTGAAATTAAATGTAACTGCTGGGATAACTGCAAGTCAGTATAAAACTTTTAAAGCTAATGGTACATGAGTTTTTGCTGCTGTACTTATGTCATTTCAATGGTTTTGCCTTAATGACGATAATATAATCATTACAGTTTAGACTATGATATAATAATAACCAATAATTATTCATCGATTTTCAAAATCTTGAACTATCGTATTCAAATTTCGGTAGGAAAGAAACATGTTTGGCATGCCAGATCTTTGCAGTTTCAGATGTATTTGTTTAATTTCCCTATATTTGTTTGAAATCCAGCAATGGTCAGAAGCAAGTGACTTGGGTTAAAAATAAAAATATTTGACGGATTATGGAGGAATGAATGCAGGAATTATTTTTAAACCTTTTGCCTAGAAAAAGTGTTTCTTGTTTGCAGTATGAACGGAAAATGCCTGGTGGTAATGTCGAATGTTTGAGAATAGTACAAGCTGCTCTGCTCAGAGTTGGTGATAGTGCAGCTGATGCATTCATTAACGCCTTGGTTGATCGGCATTCCGGACAACGTGAACTTGCTAAGTTAATAGACAAAGAACGAGCCAAGAAGTTTATTAGAGAAAGCGGTTAGCTCTACATATTATTTAGAAATTGAAACATAATATGGCAGTTGTTTCTGTGCTGGATTAACTGTCAATTCTTATGTTTTTTGGAATAAATTGTTTTACTGGTATTATTGTTATCTGTTTACATGTGTATTTTATGTTTGATGCAACGTAGATGTTGACACTTAACGAGTTTACTAGAAGTGATTGGGAAACCAATACGCCTCTTCGTGTCAAAAGGGGACGGGACCAAGTGAATTTGTTTATGGCACATACTTATAGTTACGATGATCAGATGAACTTCAATAGAATATGATGCACTGCGTGTAACGTTATTATTACTCATGTTGTTTTGTTTGTAGTTAAGATGATTGGAATATTATAGGTTTACAAGTTATTTTTATGAATTTACATACACAATATAGTTTTATATTTAGATGCAACATAGGTGTTTAAAAGTAGACAATACTAAGTGAATTTTTATTTAATATGATTTTTTTTATTATGATGTTATTTGTAGATAATCTTGTCGACGATGTGACTGAAGGTACAGATGTTGACTGTTTTGCTTACAACTAACTTATTGTTTTGCCTTAAAATAAAGTAATGGAAATTAATGGGTTTCAAGTTTATATTTTCTAATGGGAATGTGAAATTAATTTCTGGTCAATTTTAGGTTATTTAATAGCCTTGAGGATTCTGACTTGGTTTTATACATTTATTTATATATTTTTACGAATATGAAGCGATATTCGGTACAGCCTTAGTACATACCACATTCCACATACGTACAATCCTACATGCATACAATAAGACTTAATGTATCGTGTTTATCATGGTAGTCAAGTGGATGGAGCATTTGGACTGTAACTGGGATGGGAAGTTATTCTTGTGGCTAAGATATCCTAACTTTTCTGTTTGATATGAAATTTTAGATGCTGAAAAACGTTCTGTAGAGGTTAAGGACGAGGGTCAGCACATGGATAGTATGCCGGATGTTGTGGATCATGGAGACAAAGTTCGTGCTGGTGTGGCACTTGACTTAATTGAAACACCAGTGAAAGGAGTTTTTGAGACACCAAAGGTTAATGAAACAGAGAAGACAGATGTTGACAGTGGTTTACGTAGCCCCAATGAAACACCAGTGAAAGAAGTTTTTGAGACACCAAAGGTTAATGAAACAGAGAAGACAGATGTTGACAGTGGTTTACGTAGCCCCAATGAAACACCAGTGAAAGAAGTTTTTTAGACATCGATTCCATGACGTGATGGTGAGTGGGCAATAATAATCAAAGAAATGCAGTTGCTTTCTAACACAATGAAGTTACCACCTTAGATTTGAAATAGTGCGTGATAGTGTAGTGGTTAGCATGCTGGACTGTCAACTGAGTGGTCAGTGGTTCGAATCCTAGTCAGGGCAGATATTTGTTTTTAAAGTTTTGCTCCACATGCACCCACCCCTTGCCAACTCTGTTATAATGAGGACATTGATTATACACTCTGTTGGTGGGAAGATGATATGGTGATGGAGAGAATTGGCCACCGACCTTGTATATCGAGGCTAGGACAGATGAAGTCACTTACCCTCATGGCTGCCTCTAATGGAACTACTCTTCATCAAGTTACTAGATTTTTCCTGCTAATAAAAAGTCATGCATGTTTGCAAGCAGACATGCTTTATATGGCAATCTGGAATCTGCTGCAGTTCTCTACTGTAGCCTTCTTGTTTGTAATGGGATGTCAGGTGTGTGCCGACAAAAGAGGTATTTACCAGATGAATCCTTATATTTGTGATCATTTTGTCTCTGATTGTATTTTGGGCTGTTCTCAGAAGTCAGTTAGAAAGACTCCCTCAGTACATGATCAGTTTATGGGACAGATAGAACATGTCATGTTTTACAGTGTCTGGTGGTAAGGAAATTAATCTTTTTTATTTGTTGATTAAACTTCAGCGAGCTATGACGAATCCAAGAGATGACCTAAAGCAAAAGATGAGATGACAGTTAACATTATCTACTCGTTTCCATGATAAAGAAGAAGACAAACACTGATGACTTATTGCTCAACACTAGCGGCTAGTAAATTCGTTGCTCAGAGATAGTTTGGTGCTGAAGACATCACTTATATCTCATCTAATCAAACTTCAATCAATCTCTGGTCATGATTGTTGGACTGTTCAGGTCTTTTGCCGTCCTTGTAACTAATGAAATTAGTGCAGATCGATTGTGGAGCGGGTTGAAATTCTGCTATGAAGAATGTGCAAATTTTTTTATGATTGATCTGTGTTTGCATTTAATGAACTGTATTGATATTGGCAGTGACAGGCTTAGAGTTAAAATCAGGTTTTACAATTTATAAAAGTTGACCAAATTGTAGTTAAGGAAATCGCATTATGCCATTCCAATGTTCGTTTTTAAGGCTATCTCTTGTTCACTGCCTTTTATTAGGTTCTGTTTTTGCATCTGTGGACAGTTTTGGAGACTCACTGTTTACTTTTTTGTGGTACTGCAGACCAATGAATCCTCCCAGAAAAGACTTTGTTTAATTGATCTTAAAATACCTCTTGCCACTACCAATTTTGATGTTCAGAGACTTTGTGATGAAGTTTTAATGAGATCCCTATTAAAATTTTAAGAGTTTTACTGAGATTATCTGATTAGGTTGTTGGGCAAATATTGCTTTTAATGAATTAGTTGGCATATTGCATGTGTGTTTGTGTGACTACAAGGCAAGATTAGCTTTTAATCTGTGGTTTTATTGTACATTCAGAGGTTAATTCCTGCATGAGAGTAAAGTATATGATTATTATTAGTATTATCTGTGATTTTAAATTGTAATATAACACAGAATGATTATGAATTTGGATGGGCTGAGAGCTACGTTTTTCCTCTTGGGGATAGTATTTACTGCTTGACTTACTTTGATTTAGTCCTAAGTTTATAATTATGTGACCTGTAAGTGATCTATAGAATGATTTTTACTCTGAGTCTAATAAAATACTGACTTCGATTTTGGTGCACTCATAATACCATTGACTTTATATTTGAAGAGTTAGCAGCAGAATTGAAACTGATATTTGGCAGATCCTCTCTTTGCCAGATGTTGATCGTTTGTGTCTGTATCGCTTAATGTGAGGCAATTTACAACCATTTCTGTCTCTATTACAGCAGCAAGATTACTACTCTTCCTGTAATATCACTACGTTTAGTACGTTTATATTCTTACGCTTTTTAGTTGTGCTTCTCCGTGTTTTCTGTCTTACTTCAGTAAGTTGCTTGGACAGTACTGTCTGGTTGAATGACTGGAGGTGATACTGCCATGTTTTGCTTATAGCCTGAATAGCTTGATATTACAATGTTTTGCAGTATTATCTTTGTGAGTTTGTCTGCTGTTTGCTCATGCTGTCTTAGGTACTGGTTGTCTGCTGTGTCCTCTGAATTAACTTGCATTTGGAGACAGATATGTAATTCCTCTCAGTGGTAGTAATGTTTGAACCAGGTTCATTATGGCAGCGTAATTTCTTATAATCTTTATCTGTGTTTCTGAGCAAGGGTTCTGTGGTAACAAGGCCATGGCCATGTGAGAAAATGGTTGTTCTGAGCAGTTATGAATTTTATCGTGAAATGTATCAGTTTCATATGGTGTTTGGGCTTCATTAAAATAGAACTGCACACATTGAGCATAAATGAAAAACAAATTATTTTTATTCCTGTTTTTTTAAAAATGGTTTAATGATATTCATACTGCTTACGAAAATGGTCGATATATTTAATTAAATTAAAATTTTGCTGAGATTATTTATATAAGTTTTATATGTTACATATAGTTACTTGCCAACTTCTTGAACTTTTTCATGGATTTATACTTTTTACCATGTCAAGACAAATGAATTTGAGGCCAAATTCAGCTATGGTTGAAAGGGTTGTGCAAGGCAGAGTTATTTTGGTATTATATGGTAACTACTAGCAATATCTTTGGTGTGACTGTGGACAATTTACCGCTTGATTTGGCTTTGAGTGTTTAACAAACATATTTTATTCTAGAGATGCCATGTTTTATAATTAATGTACCTGATTTGCATAATTAAATTATCCCTGTCTACGGAGGACGTTAAACATGCAAATGTCCAACAGTATTTATATATATCCAAATGGAAAGTTAAAATGTCCAAATAAAGTAAATTGTGCCGAAAATAGTCACGTTTACCTATAAACTCGCGTTAGTTCATTTTGTAAACAATTTCGTATCATTTTAGCATTTCATTTGCGAGCCATTGTTGTTACGGACAAACACACAAATTTTCTTCTTCAAAATTAAGATTTTTGAAATTGTATGTTTTAATCTGTCAGTTAGTGTTAATTTGAAAGGGTTCTATGATGGTTGATTTTTATTGTTAAAGTTATCCTCCTCTTTATAGCTTATATGTAAGGGGCCATTATTCAAGTGCCTTCATTGTTCTTTGAAGGATCATTTTGCTGGGATGCATTCTCTACCAAGTGACAAGTGGCTTTCAAAATTGTAGTATAAAAATTAAAGATTTTTGATGGCTTCTGTCAAGTGGTGGTGTGAGTATGTGTTGGCTTCCATCTTTGGTTATCTGCTTTATTATTTGTGCCTTGGTGTATCCCTTGAGTCACTACCTTGAGTCGCTACCGACCATACCTCTCTGAGTTTAGGAAGCCAGTGCAAAAACACATAGTAGCTGTTGTGTTGGGAGTATTAAGGGCTAATCCAGCTATGCTCCTAATCGAACTTTGGTTGGAGGAATATCATTGTCCAGAACAACTAATTATCATACTTGTAATCTCATGATTCATACAGTTCTCAAAGAAAGCCTAGTTGCTGGAACCAGCTTTTATGTTGGTGTTCAGCCTTCTTGTGTGGCTTGGAACTGAGATCTCAGAAATTAAGACTGAGTATCGCTAGCAGTGCTTAAACAGTGTACTAAGGGAGACTTTCTGGGATAGCCTATACAGTGTAGTCCAGTCACCTAAAACACAAGCTGCCTAAGGACCTACGGGCACCAGCTTCTTTTTCGCAAGCACATGGTCGGTTTAATTGTGTTAGGTTGGAAGTGTCTCTGGTGATTCTCTTTGAAGTGGCGCTATATAAATTTGTATCTCTTTACCATTATGGTTATGCACCACTGTGCCTGTCTACAAGGTGTTATGTTGACTGATAGTAATATTATGGACTGTGGCCTTACAGGTTATGAATGGACTTCCAACCTTCTGCAGATGCATTGCAAACTGACTAATTTTGCGAAATATTTATTATCTTTCATTGTCGCATCTTGATGTGATTTGGTTATAGTTTTCAGAGGCCTGTGATTCTATTCGCAATTAGAATTTTATATATATTCGGTTGATAATTATTTTATTTAGAAATTTCATTATATTTCTAACATGAATTCATGAGATTGTCTCAACATAAATTTATGAGGTTGTCTCTGTAATGAAGAATAATACGATAATTGTTATTGTGACTCATCTGTTATTCGATTGGCAAAGTTCCCATAGTCATAAGATATTTTGATAGTGGTTACTGGTTGGATATTATAAATGGTTACACATTAGTAGCCAGACTTCAAGGTTTTAGGACTTACTCTCCTGAGAGTGTTACTGTATTTGTTTACAATTATTTTTCTATGCAAATATTGGGGAAAATCTGGAATGTTGCAGACTTGAGCTACTTCTATACTAGTAAATAGATCACATGTACCCGTATTGTGTCTGCAGACGGTAATAAAGAATATACTTAATTACTTACTTAGTTTCAATATTTTGTTCTCTGCAAATGTTAAAACAGCAACACTGAATACATATGCATAATCTACATCAGTAAAGAAAACTTGTGTTACATGGGAAAAATTCATTCATCTGCCACAGACCCACCCATGCATTTTCAATCCTGTCCATGGGTCTTTCTCCTCTCACTTATTCACACGATCTCCTACATATAATCCATTAGCCTCTTTCCTGTTGGTGCTACCAAATTAATTCTAGTGACTCCATGGCTTCAATACTGCAAAAGCCCTAAGCATCAGTCAATGGTCGCTCCAAGCAAAACAATAGTGAGCATTATTATCAACTGTAGAAGTATAGTTAAGGAAACTTAAACCTGACTTTGTAAGTAAGTATATATAAATATATTATATATATATATATATATTCTTTCAATTTTAAAATGACAGGCTGCAGTATGATTACAAGTACAGTATGAACAGATGATGAGAAGTTATCACAAAAGTTGAATCTAACTATACGGACACCCTTTTTGACTCCACAGCTTAAAATAATTTTATAGGCATCAGCTAAGAGGCTGGCCATAAATGACGTCACGCAAATTTGGAAGATTTTTGACGCCCCTATCTGCCTCGTCATACGTCGTCACAAAAGTCATGACCCCCTCGAAAATGACGGCATAAAGCTCTGACCCCACCCCCGAAAACAGATGTCCAGAATGCTATGTGCAAATTTTCTTGTGATTGCTAAGAAAACTAATTATAACTGTAAAAATACTTATAACTATATCTAGTATAACGAAGAAAAATGGAGAAAGTATGATTATGATGCCCATTATGCATTCCACAAGATGAAAAGCTCTGGCAGAATCGCTACGTTTATAAAAGTATTTAATAACAATGACTTGAAATACTCCAATGCTTAATTGAGTTTTTAATAAAAATATTCACTTCGATGTTCGATGTGATGGTGTAACGTCACATTTCGCCGACCCCTCGTCACACATCGTTAATTATGTGTGAATGCTACCCCTTGGCGCGTGACGTCAGTTATGGACGGCCTCTAACACATATGTAAGTAATGTCCATTTATTGAAAAACAGCTGACAGAACGCAGTCATTTACATATACAATATTGCAGCCTAAGAGTAAAATCACTAAGAGCAGTTATTGCAACGCATATGTACCAGGGCCATGTTTTAGAATGTTTTCGGTGAAAGTAGCAAGAACTTATACAAAATAAGTGCTGCTAATTTTCAAATAGTAATTTGGCATCCTTTGAAACTAATTATCTATTTACTTACTTACTTAATTACTGACGTACTGGCCATACACACCCGTCGGTAAACAACCGACGGCTCGGCTGTGATGCTGGTGGTTTTTACCGTCCTTGTTAGGAAGCGGAGTGTAATGAGGCATTACATCGCTTAAAGGAATTGTCAACGTGAAGCCTCACAGAAATATCATAGTCGTTTGTGTGTCTGCAAACTTATCAGGGCATATCAGTGAACATCTCCGAGTTAATCGTCATTTGTTGGTTTCACAGAAATGCATTCTGGTTCAAACTCATCTGGGCAAGGCGTTAATTTCAACTTGCAAGCTGATCCATCTGCTGGTAATTTTGTGAATTTTCCATGTATTAGTTCGTGTTGTCACAGGACTTGGTTGATAGTGCTCAAATCAGCTGGACTCATGACAAATGCTTAATACCGGTATGTTACTTGTAAATGTAACATCAACAGCGCCTTCGGTAATTACTTTAATTGCACTATATAATTATTATATCAATGTTCTCATGCATGCAGACAGACATACAGTATGCATATTTGTAAATGTATTGTGCATAATTATATGTCCAATATATTTCTCTTTTATATGAGCAGCTAATCTGGCAAGCAGTTGTTCTTCTAATTGGATTTAGCCTGTGATAAAATTTAAGAGGAGATGTTTGATAGGAGATACAATACATTTCTGAGATTTGTAAAAGGCGTTATATACATGTGTTCAGATACTTTCTGATGCATGGGTCAAGGTTATTGCAGTTTTTGTATTAAATGTGTAATGGAAATATATTGCTACGATACTACAGGTGAAAACAAAATCGAAAGGTACATCAAAACAATGCAAGCCAATTACAACGACGTACAGAGGATGTTTACGCCAGACAATTATTTCACTGGGTCTCTGTATTCGAACTGCATTTTAACATTTGATCAACTGCAGCATATACAGGCGAGTACATTATTTTTAAAATCTAAGTAACTGTTGTTTAATGGTGGTTGTTGAGAGTGGAATATTCCTTGAGCATTGAATGTTGAAATTGAACCTCAATGCTGGATAAAGCCAATATATTAAGTAAAGCTTTTAAAATTAATGGTACCCATAAGTTTTACGTAGGCCTAATCATTCACCATTTTTCCATAGGTGGCAATTATTTGCTATGGGCTTGGGTTTTATTTCAAGTCACCTCAACTTCTATAATAATGATAACCTGATAACAGGTTAGACTATGATATCATAACACCAGGAATAATTAATTAATTTTGAATTTCTTGAATGATCATATTAAGATATGGATAAGAAAGAAACAAGTTTGACCTGCCTGCACTGATTAACCATTTCATATGTATTTCCTGAATTTTATGACTTTAAAAAAATTCCCTTGGGTGTCAGTAGCGACGAATATAGTTAAAAAGAACATTACTGGTGTGTTAAAAAAATGGTGCATTATGGTAAAGTGAATGCAGTGATTATTTTTAAATCTCTTTTTAACACAGTGTTTCCTGTTTGCAGTACTTGCACAAAAAACCCGGTGGTAAAGCCGAAGCCTTGAGCATAATACAAAACGCTTTGCTCAGAATTGGTAATGAAGCAGCCGATCCATTCATTAGGGCATTGGTTGATCCGGGTTCGAGACAAGACGCCCTTGCTCGGTTTATAGATCGAGAACGAGCCGATCAGCTTATTAACGACCGAGGTTAGAGCTCTATACATGTGATTGTTATTTACTGGTTAGAAATTGAAACATGATATGGTAGTTGTTTTATGCTGGGTTGACCGTCATTGATTTTAAAAAAAATACCATTTGGAATCTGTGTGTTAACATATGCGCTGTGCCTTCTCAGTGGTTGGTCCTGCAACACGGACTGGGTTCCCTACCACACTTCGACAAATACCTATTAATCAGTTTGCCTCATGTTTCACTACCCTTAGGACTGTTCTGTTTGACCAGGGTTGAGCTGGGAGCGTTCCTCTGTAGACAAACATGAAGGAGCACCATATAAAAATTGCTGTAATAATAATTTGATGCAACTTAGACATTTAACACTTAATGAGCGAACTAGAAGTGACAGGGAAATAAATACACCTCTTTGTGTCAAACGGAGACGAGACCAAGTGAATTGGTTTAGTGCACGTACTCGTGGAAGACCAAGAATAATATCGTGCCATACACTGGATTAAAGGACACAAACTTAATGAACATCGTACGAGACAGAAAGTGTTGGACAGCACTTTGCCATTCATGTAGTCAACTGTCGCGAAGAGATGATGACGATGTGACACGCTTATAGTTAAAATGATCAGAATGGACTTCAATAGAATATAATGCATTGCTTATAACCATATTGTGTGTGGTGTTTTTTTGTTTATTTTGTAGATTTGTAGACCGTGCTGTCGATCAAGTAAAGGCGCTGACTGACTTTACTACAATTAACCTTTGCTACAATTAACCTCACATTTGACCTTTATAATATGTTATTCTGAAATTAATTGATGCTGCTTAAGTTTTATGCTTTGTGGATTGGTTGATTTTGACTTTTTGATTAACAATATTAAATATATATATATATAAAATATCAATCACTAATTATTTATGTTATAAGTATATTTATACCTATTGAGTTGCTATCATTATTAAACAATTTATTGTTATCAAATTGAGTTGTTACTCTTTAAATAACTGGATCCTGTTCTAAATGTTGTATGTTTTTGTCAATGCGTAGCACTGCAACAACAAAACTTTAAATACACTAAAGATAATATCTGCATAATATTATTATGCAAGGAAAACTCATATTACATGGAGAGAATTATGCATTTGGAGCACTTTTCGTGGCACCTCTTATAAGATACCTCTGCTTCGAGGTGTTCCCATCCAATCCCGGAAAAAGAAGGTGCCCAAAGAAGGTGTGCTGACATCCATAGTTAACGTAACATGTTAGTCAAATGAAAGGTTATTCCTGGTTCAACCTCTGACAAAGCAGGACCCTGTCAGAATTTTACACCTTCAAATGAATGCTTAAAATGAGAACAACATTCTTGTCAGTCAAGTAATCAACATTTTAACCATACATCACGTAATTAGCTCATTATTATCACAAACATAACAAAACAAAAACAATAGATAAGATAAAAACAAGGAGATAACCCAATTGTCTTTCTCTGTTAACAGTAAATCTACGGCCAACTGGTCCCAAAATAATATTTACTTAAAGTCCTTCAATAACAAGGTTTCAGTTGAAATAATCATCTGATTTTCGTTTACAATAATGGCTGTTGAAACAGACACATACCTCTGCTAAAACAATAGATAAACGAGTATAACTTCAAACGTATAAATCTACAACTAAAGCACCTAAAAGTTAAAACAAATTTCACTGGATGAATTAACCAGCCACCTGTTTTTCTCCGCACTCGCTCCGATCATCTTCAGCGTAGGATACATCTGCCCCATACACTCCCACTCTTGGGTCTTTCACGTAACTGCTTCCCCAAACTAATTATAATTCTATGGTCTCAGTGCTGCAATGTTGAAGATATCAATCAGTGGTCGCTTCGATTGAAAACAATATTCGGAAATAATTAATAACAGTAGCCCCATTAAAATCCAACACGGAAAGCAAGCAGACAAGGTTTGTAAGTTTAAATATCAATATTAGACTGTTACTGAAGCTACATATGTAATGTAATGCAATAGAGCATTTACATAGCGCCCTTTCACGATATCTACTCTGCGCTGGCCCAAATGACATTAAATGTCATAGTGGATGAGCCAAATCTGCTAACAAAACTGCACAGTAAGCTGAAACGAGTCATCAGTGGTGGGCCCACACACAAACATGGGACTAACCAACGGATTCCTGTCGACAGCTGTTGGCCAAGTTGCTGCTGCCTGTAGATCTTTCACTCACAGAAATCCCATTAAAATCGATGGCACTGTGCAATAGTGAGTGACCCCACAGTAGCCGTCAGCAGTAGGAGTTCGCATTGTCAGCTTATCGTTGAGCAACACTGCTGAAAAAAAAAAAGCACTCCAAACCACAGTTGTCCTACAACTCAACTGATCAGAAATCTTTGCATATAAATCTATTTTTCAATTGCTTGTAGAGATATTACTCTCCAGACTGCTTCAGTTTGAAGATAACAAAAGAAAGAAATATCCTGAAGGTCAAAGAACCAACCAGGCTGACAATAACAATAAATTTATATTAATCTTAAATAAATCATATATCAAATATATCATATGTATCTGATAACAGGAATTATGATACATGGATTCAAAATTTAGTTCAGCTTTTGAAACCATCTCTTATAAAACCATTATAAATGAAGCCGTGTAATACTAAAAGGAGCCGATTATTACACAAACATATGAATTAGTCTTTTACCAAAGACGCTGTTAAACGGCTGCAACATTAAGAGGATCTATCGCCTGCGTCCAATGCATCAAGCAATTGCACAATGTCGACAGTTTAGTCAGCTAAAGCACGAGCCAAGCTGTCAATAACTTAAGAGAAAAACAAGTGACTAATAATTAACAGCAAAATTAACAAATGAAACAATAATGTCGTTAGTTCTATTGTTAGTACCACCTGCTGCTGTTTCATTCAACCTTTCAACAACTATTGTACACAATTAAAACTATCTCATATTGCCTGCAGACACAACCACACGACAGAAGATAGACGGCATTGAGCAGCTCATGTTGCTCAACGCTCCTACTCGGTGATCACCTGAGCCGGGGGCTCCTACCAGTACTCGGGTTGAGCACTCTGACCAATTGGACATTGAGCCCCAACATCGAACTCAATGAAGCGCCTTTTAGGCACCGATCACCAACTCACTTCCATCAGCATAACACTAGGAGACCAATCACTGCCAACATGGCTCGCCTATCGTCTTCAGAGGAAGCCTGTGTGACATGGCCAAATAAGTACATTCTTCCTTCTCGTAATGTCCTTCAAATCTTCTGTTTGGTGCTGGGCAATAACGACTGAACACGACAATCCTAGAAAATTCACTCGCTACTACTTAAAAAACAGGAAACTTGCACACAGAAAAACGGAAAACACAGGTGGATTACTGAAGCTACGTCATGCGAGGGTCGGTGGAAGTGGAGCAAAGAGCGCGATCGAAGACACGCGAGCAACGGCATTCCACTCGGCAAGCGACACCGCTCATCGGTTAGTGGTGCCTTGTTAGTTGCAAATTCTGTTAGCGTTTAACCCCTCTAATTCACTACGCGGCCACAGTCCCTTTCACTCGAAGCTAGTCCTCGCACGTTTCGCCATTGGGTGGTCGAACGCCGCGCCGCCGTGCGATGTAGGGAGCTTATCATTTGAGGAGAGATGGGCCTGGATCAGGTGCACCATCTGTATGTTGTTTCCGGAAGGGTGCTGTAAGTCGGATTTTGCCGGATGTCGCGGTGACCCCGGCTCGGCTTTTACCGAAGACGAGGTCCTAGATGAGTTGCCAGTCGTGTTGGTGTCCACTGCGCTTGTTGTTACCAGATGGAAAAGGTTAGCACTGAAACCAGAAATAAGGAAACATCAACCTTTGCTGTACTGGGTGATAACGATCAAATATGCCAATCCTAGAACACTCACTCACTACTGTTTAAAAAACTGGAAACTTGCACACGGAAAAAACGGAGAACTTAGGTGGATTACTAAAGCTAAATAGACTGGCTTCTTGCTTCTCATATCCATCGAGCTTCGAGCTGGCTCTTCGCTTAGATTGCTGTAGGTGTCTGGTTAGCGATTTCACTCTTTGCAACCATATTTTGGGTATTGTGTCGACGGCGCTCTAGAAGTTAATGGATTAGAGGCAGGAAGCACATAGCATCAGGTGAGCAGTAGTGCCAACCTACGAATGCAGTCAGTCACACATCATTGACCGTCATTTATTTCTTCAATTCATGAACAGAGCCATTTCCTTTTGCCTCAGATGTGCCACACTGCTATACATATCGTCGAATTAATATTATTATTAACAATTCAAACTTAAACAAGCAGAGCATCTGAGCCTTAGAAATTTAGTTTACGTTTACCTCGTTGGGATTCCCGCCAGGTGTATGGCTGCCGACAGCGGTCCCCTAGAGTTCCATTGAGCCTCGGGGGAGTTCAGGCCGGTCAGGGTCTGCAAGTCAACAGATGAACTGATCGGGAAATCTACAAAAGACACATTCAAACGATTGTTTTGTTAGTATTAAACATGCTAAAGCAAGCAAAGTGGTGTGGTCAAGATATATTAGCGTCACCCTCCTCTCTCTCTCTCTCTCTCTCTCGGTGGCGCTTTCAGCCTCTACCACAGTTCGAATTCGTCTTTCATTCTCTCTCTCTCTCTCTATCTTTCTCTCTCTCTCTCTCTCTGTCTCTGTCTCACTCTCTCTCCCCATCTACCTCTGTCCGCCTTTCTGGTCTTCTGCACAAGTGGCATTGCCTCTTAGTCGGACACGTGGGAAGTCGGGGTCGTAGATGTAGTCGTGGTTGAGTGAAATCTGGTGCAGCGGATGTCTGGTTATAGTAATGTAATCTATCATTTACATAACAAGAAATCTACTCAGAGGTGCTCTCTCTGCACTATCCTAAACGATGTTAAATGTCATTTCCTACGAATGTTTTACATCTATCAGCAAAACAGTGCCCAGTAAGCTGAAAAGAGTCACCAATGGTGGGCCCACACACAAGTGTGAAACCAACCAACGAATCCCCGTTAACAGCTGACAGGTAGCATGGATGTCCACGGCTTAGAACACAAATAGCTCAAACTTTAGGTCAGACAATCATAGTGAGTGGACCTTGAGCAAGTCCCTCATGCAAAATTCCTCTGAACCTCAAAATCCCATTCAACAAGACCCTGCAAATGTAGCAATACTCCATCAACTCATCCCTTCCACCAATCCATCCTACCCATCTCCCACTACTTTCCTACCATCTCCAATTCCATCCCATACTCTGAGAGCGCCTGTGATTAGGTTGTTGTACTGGGAGACACCTATGAAAATCTGAAAATACAATATAATAATTTTATTATAATTGTTGTCCATGCTAGTGACATGTCCATGCTAGCTGCTAATAGTTTATTCGCCTCATGAAGGAAAAAACTATGTTCCCTTCTTGAATTAATCTGAAGTTTTGACATTACCTGCTGTGAATCCTTGGCCATAGCTCGACGGAAATGCGCTCGGTGCAGTATTTCCAGGTGTGGCGATCGAAATAGCCGGGGTGGCAAGCGAAGCTTTCGAAGCGTGGGACTATACAAAACACACAACATTGACAGATTTATAGCTTTCAATCTTACACCAATGTTTCCATAGAATAGAACTGCATTTCGATATTACCCTTATTACAAAGTACAAAAGTGTAGATGCAACTATACAGAACTACCTCAAGGTCCGTACACAGTAACTCCTCGGATGAGGGTCGAACTCATTGTCCGCGCTACGGGCCAATGCTCTAGCCAATCGGCCACCTTGCCACACAGTCCCATATATTCAAATGCAGCCTACTGTTCACATAACTTCAACATCAAAAGTGCACCTTAAAACACTAAGCATGTACATTTTCGAAGTCATCAACCCCTTTGAAATTTATATGGCAAACCAAAATATTTTTAAAGAGCAAAGATGACAAAGAAAAGATAAAATGTTGTTCCTTATATATCTGGAGTTAAATATGATGAGGATTGCAACTTGTACCATTTGTTATGGTTTGAGAACTGCACACAGTCCCAAAGACGTTTGTTAAGTAAGTGAATAAGTCATCTTTATTTTCACGAGGCAAACGCTCATACTTCATAAAAACTACGCGTATGGTGGAAAAATAATAGAACAACATAGCAAAAACAAAATTAGATGCAATTTAAAAACAGTTACAGAATGAAATAGAACATTTATATAGCACCCCTTCAAGATATCTACTAAGAGGCCTTCTCTGCACTGGCCTACATGATGTTAAATATAATTAAACACGAGAATATGTTACAAAAGTTAACAAACAGTCAACTGTAAAAAGAGTGAAGCGGGTAACCAACCGACAAATTCCCATCGACAACCGACAGATGGCATGGATGTTTTGATTATATACAGCCAAGCAATGCGAACATCTCGGAACAAACATCAAGACCAGCAGTCTTCTCGTCTGTTACCTGTGAGTTCGGAATAACGATGCGAAGGTTCGGTCTGTCCACCGCTCCCGTTCCCGGCTGAAGCTCGGCCGTTATGGAATGGAGTTTGTCGATCTGTCTCTGTAGATCATTGTTCGCCTGGAGCTGATTCGCGGAGGCGAGGACGAGGGACGGCATCGTCCTCATGGACTGAGCGGAGGATGAGGAGGCCAGGTGGGGCTCGGACGACAGCTGCAATCCAGAGGACATCTGCTGAGATCCGGAGACCAGTGCGCTGAGGTCCTGCTTCGTCATTCCACTGCAGACGGTCAGAAGGTGCATGGCCTGCTTGTCAGAGGACAGTGTCGATGCCAGCTGTTTGCCGTAGGAGGCCAGTTGAGAGGACGCGACTGCGCTCGGGTAAGTCGCCGTGCTCTGCAAAGGAAACATTTCGCATCAATGATTGAGGTAATGAGTAGTTAAAGAAACAAATTTTATCAATCGATCGATCAGAATTCGTATAGCACCTTTCAAGAGGTAGCATTCCAGACCCAGGCCAAGAGGAAAAACGATGAATTGAAAGTTATACAACTCATTAACTCTACTTCCTTACCCATTCTTGGCAATGTCTGTGCAACAGACATATTTCAAAAAAATAAACTTAGATAATACTGGAGAGAAATACGTTACAAAAACTCATTCTGCCTATTCTTTACCAATTCTTAGCAGCTAGGACATCCTCTGTGACAAAGATATTTTAAAACAAGACAACTGATTAACCAGATTAAAATATGGTATTACTTTTCCACCTCAATTTGCCCCATACAAATTTATTGACTCTTAATTTATAAATGATGAGTGATACTAAATGAAATATGAGGCATCTCCTAAAACTTGTACAGAAACTCAGTAAGGTATATTCAGACAGAGTAATCAATGTCTCATTGTTTTAAACCTATGTTAAAGCAGCATAAGAGTCAAAATAATCAAATGCCTATTTATTAAACATTTATCAACCATTTATTGACAACAGGACATGCAAGTTAAGGCATAAAAGTAAACCAATAAATCCGCCAATGTTCGCACCCTGACAGTGCCAGTCCCAAGCCAGGAAAAAGGAGGAGGGTAACGCTAACGATCCTTGTTATCACACAGTGCAATTAAACTGCAACTATCACCACTACCTGCATCTCAAAGAGGATGCCAAAATAGCCTTACAGAATTTCCGTGATGAATCATTCCACTATACTGGTGTTCGACCGAGTCGTGATCTACAACGCCGTACTGGTTCTCCCCCGAATGACCGGCATACGCTGTCTCCCCGTCAGACTCTCCGCTGTCGCTCCCGATCTGACCGCCTCGGCCGTTGGCCTATGAAGACAAAACCGAAAAAATTCATCTGACAATCATGAAGACATTTAAAACAGTTTGTTTCTACTTTAGTGCCATTGACAGCAAAAGGCAAGATAATTACTATCCAGAAACAAAACAAAGTAATTTTTAAATTGCCATTATTACGTTACATTGCCAGAATGAAGATTCCGGTTTCTCACAAATGTGGGACAGTTCGCAACATTATTGATGAGACACAGAACGGACATTATCTCCTGAATCTCAGTCATGGTTTCCTCAGCAAATAAGAAACGTAATCCCATTTCGACTTGACGTACTACCTACTCACCGCCTCTGCTCCGATTTCCCCTTTGATCTCCTTCCGATGAAGCATCTGTCAATAGAAAAACAGGCGATTTATGTAGAGCCCTTCAGAGAGACACTCTGGCCCAACCTCTGATCATAAAGAAGATCGCCAACACACATGGAAAAAGAACCATTGGATCCGATCAATCTTTGTGTCTGCAATCAGTAACTTTTAAACAATTAAGCTATCGTGACGAAATGTTTATATCACACTGGTGTTCAATGCTAAGGGCATCGACTGATGCATACTAAAACCAAGGTGCAGTTAGGTCAAATTCAACAAGACATGCAACATTGAGTGCCATAGGTTCTTTCTGCAAATGCCACCCAACCACACAGATCAATTCTGAGTTATCATTCCACAGAATCGCTCATCCGGTCTCTCTCTCATCCATAACTGGACTACAGAACATGAACAATCATAGAAAAACACACGACTATTCGAAAGAGGGCAATATTCAAATGAGGCAAATATTCAAATGAGGCAAATATTCAAATGAGGCAACTATTCAAATGAGGCAACTATTCAAATGAGGCAAATATTCAAATGAGGCAACTATTCAAATGAGGCAACTATTCAAATGAGGCCACTATTCAAATGGGGCGACTATTCAAATGAGGCAACTATTCAAATGAGACAACTATTCAAATGAGGCACCCATTCAAATGAGGCAACTATTCAAATGGGACGACTATTCAAAGGGGACGACTATTCAAACGGGACGACTATTCAAACGGGACGACTATTCAAACGGGACGACTATTCAAATGAGGTGAGCGCAGCAAAGACTCGGCGTATACTGACTTCGATGATGTCTTTGTTTGTGCGACTCTCGTGTGGCTCATTGTACTCGGTGTACTTGAGTAGTACTCGGTCCATGTCGGTGCTCGCATATTGAAACAACTTGTTGGAATGGTTGAAGATGATGAGAGCGATTTCGCAGTCGCAGAGCACGCTCAGCTCGTATGCCTTCTTCATCAGCCCAAACTTCCTCTTTGTAAACGTAACCTGTAAGGTAAAAATCAGCTCTCAATCAACCAATCAATCAATCAATGAAACTTGATATGCTGCCTCTTCAAGAAATCTACCCAGAGGCACTCTGTGCATGGCCTATATGATGCCAAATGTCATTAAGAACAAATATAATAAATCAATTAGCAAAAACAATGCACAGTAAGCAGAAAGAGTCAACATAGGCAACCCATCATCATCATTATCAATTCCTGGCACCAGGGATTTGGCGGCGATGGGTACAAATAAATCATCCCCACTGTTTTCCATCAGTTGTAAAGTCCACTGCTCCCATTCCCTGAGAAAGCACCATAGAGTGAATCCTTTGATCGATAGAATGGACTTGGAGCTGGATTGTCCAAAGCATCGGCTTTTGGATTGTGATTTCACTCTAAGGCACCATAGAAGTCATCAGATCAGATTACACCAGGTTATCACAGAACATATGCCTGGCGGTGTGATACAATACCTTAATACGAAGGCTTCGGATTCAAATCTCTGCCACCTCTCTCTCACCAACTCCTCCTCCTACTCCCTGCTGTCCCAATCAATCGCACTCGGATCCTCATTTGACATAATCTCTCACGATCCACTGCCCCTCCGTGAATAAGCTGGTGCCCTGCGCTCAGCCTCAGAGCAGCAATTTATAAATTTTAAGATAGCATATCACATTCCATCTGAGTCCCACCTGCTTGTTCCTCTCGTCCGTTATCTTTAGGATCTTGATCTTTTTTCGTCCCATTTCTCACGCAAAGGCAGAAGACAACAGAGCCTGACGATGGCTTCGTTTCTAGGAAACCTAGTTGGCAAAAGAAATACACAAACACTTGTAATAATGCAATGCATCTTGAAAAGCCAGACATTTGAACATTTTTATTGTTCTATTGTTTGATTCTTTGCTTTGCAAAGAACAAAAAAAATGATGTACAAATGACGTTCAATACAAAAGAATGATGTACAAATGGCATTCAATAAACACTGCTCTAAATACCACAATAGAATGTACTAATATTTTGTAACCAAGGTAACTGCATTCCTTAAGGAACTGCAAAACTACAGTTATGAACTGTAACAGGCATTTGGAAAGTGCAGGCATTGTCCTCAACAACATCGTCATCATTATAATTATCATTATTACTATTATCATAATCATAGCTATCATCACCATTATTAGTAGTAGATATGATCCCTCAGGCGATAGAAAATGTAAGATAAAGGTGTCATTGCATCTATTAAATGCCAAGTGCTATCTAATAACCACATTGCTTTATCATCTGTCAATATCTGTCAACATCTGTCAAGGGACCTACATCAAAGTGTCACCGATTGATCGATTATAGGACAAACTGTGCCACTACAGCAGATAATATGGTATATAAATTGGCAGTCCAGAGAGTCTCAGTTCATCATAGGCTGTCACGTCTATCTTGGAAGTATCATAGATGTATCAAACTGATATAAAAGCAATATCAAATTATGGATATATCTTCTGAATAAATTGCTGTAGAGTGTCTTTAGATTTCCTGAGAAAACATCACCAAATGAATCCTTATGGCAGTGGTTGAAGAAGAATAAGAATGCAAATAAGAAGAATGCAAAAAGGAGAAAGCGAAGAAGAAGAAGAGTGCAAAAAAGAATGTGAGGAAGTAGAGAAGGAAGAAGAAGATAAGGAAGAGCAGTTCCTCAAGAGGCATCCATAGGTAAGAAATGTAAATGACTTCATTTTCTCAGCCTCAGCATATGAGGGCAGGTAGCCAGTCCTCTCCCTTGCCGTCTCATCTTCCCACCGACAGTGCATGGTCGATGTACTCATTAGAGCTATGTTGGCTGGGCATTTACAGGTGGAGCAGAAATCTCGAACCAAATTTCTGCCATTTACGGCATTTGAACCCACGATCTCTCTCTCGGTTGACAGCCCAGCAGGCTAACCAATACACTATCGAAGCACCCTAACGCCCCACCACGAAGCACCACAGAAGGACTATATACCTGAGCAAATGCAACTGCACGGACAGAAACAGGAGACTGGAGACGGCACACAGGTGATGAGGAGGACACCTGTTCACTCTATCGTCCTTTCTTGTCTTGTCTTGCTATCTGTCTCTGGTGCTGTCTGTGTGTCTCTGTCGAATTCGTCTGTGTGTTTTAACCTGCCAAGCCACTCTCTCCTTCGTCTCTGTAATATTCCCACACAGTCTGTCAAGTTCCAGCAACAAGAGCACTTTGAAACCGGATTAGCGATTGATCCAATGCAAACACCATTATTTTGTTTACGAATTAACATCAATACATCCCGCCCTACCTCTTCCCCTTCTCTCCCTACTTCCTACCCTCACTCTCTCCATCTCTACTTCCTCTTCATCCTCCCTCTCTCCTTCCTCCCCTCTTTTCCTGTCTGTTCGTCTGTCTGTCTGTCATACTGTCTTCACTGAGTCTCTGACTTGCTCTTAAGTAAGTAAACCAAAGTAGTGCACTCACTTCTCCCAGCAGATAAACACAAAGCAAAATGTCGAATAAATCTGAAATAATTGCAGCATATTTTTTCCTCAATCAAAGGTCAACTCTCCTCATATCAGCTCAAATCACTCACACATAACACAGCCATCATTTCCACCGCCGGCAGTTAAACAAGGAAACACAATTAAGCTATCGTGACGAAATAAAAGCAAGCCGTCAATTCTGAAAAATGGCTTCTCATAAACCATGCATTAAGCTGTAACAGCAACGTTTCAGCAGTAACAATTAAGCAGTAACAGTAACATTTAAGCTGTAACAGTTACATTTAAGCATTAACAGTAACATTTAAGTTGTAATAGCAATCAACAGTAACATCTAAGCTGTAACAGTAACATTTAAGCCTCAACAGTAACATTTACTAAAAAACAGTAGCATTTGAGGTTTAATAGTACAAATTTAGCTGTGACAGTAATATTTAAGCTGTAACAGTAACAACTGGTGCAGAATAGTGTAGTGGTCAGTTTACTAAACTGTTAATTGACAAGTCACACTTTTATGGTGGATTTTAATTTAATGGTTGTGCCTTATCACACAAAATAAATGTCTACCAACAGTCTGTTTGTAACAACAGTGTCTGCAATCTCAAGACACCACTTGCAATGCGTCAAATGTGACCTACTTAATCAGACATGCCTACTTCATGGTATGTGTGACTTACTTAATCAGATATGACATACTTCATTAGATGTGACCTACTTAATCAGACATAGGTACTGCATTGGATGTGACCTACTTAATGGGACAAGCGTACTCCACCGGATGTAACGTACCCAATCAGACACAGGCACTTTCTCGGAAGTGACCTACTTTTCCAGAACAGTTGGTGTAATTAGTACAGACAAGTCATAATGACTTAATTACTCGTTGCACCATACTTCACACACAGCCCACACTGAAGGGTATCCTAGTACCAATTTACAATAAACCCCAATGATACCTCAACAGTCTACAGATTATTGCCACTGATGTTGAATAGGAGACTTTGATGTAGAGATAGTCCTTAATGACATAGGACAAGTTAATCAGCACAGTCAATAGGTAATTATGAGCCTCTCATCCCAAGCCAAAACCAGCTGCAGCCTGCCTGAATTCTGATATTGGCTGTTCAAGAAACCTAAGCCCAGTAATCCTACAGTGGCTGACTGACAGGCTGGAGTGGCTGTACAACAGCATCTGTAAGTTTCAAGATTCAACAATTATGAAAAGTTCAAAGCTTCATGTGTTGAAGTGGGCAGCCGAGCACTGGGTAAAGCTCACGCTGTGCTGCTCACGAATTCACTGGTTTCATTCATTCATGCTTTCACACAGGGCTGTCCAGATAGGGGGGATCCGGAGGCAAATGCCTCCAATTTTAGCTAGGGGGGAGGAATTTTTTGTATCTTGCCTTCCTGGCACTTGGAACCAGAGGTTTGCCTCCATCACTCAGAGGGGATTGACACCTCTGCATTCACAGCACCCATTCATGTAGCATCATTTCTAGATGCCTACTTAAAGGTTAAATGTTAATTCTAATGTACATGTCTTATGTATAGCGACCGCATATGGCCTCGACCCTCATCATGTTTTCAATGAATTGAGGAGGGAATCCCTCACTACCACTGCCCATTCGAATGGGCGCCATGCCGTTAAGGTCCGCATGCCACATCATACCACGTCAAATGGTTCACTGACAATTGATTCACCAACAAAAGATTCGTGACAAAAAATTCAGTATGCCTATTCGCCCTCTGTATTGTAGGAAATAAAAGTTTGATTGATGAACATAATACTTGCTCAAAGAGAAATTGGATTGACAAAAGTAACTCCTAAATAGACGAAAAATAGACGAAAAGAATGCTATTACATGCTATGTACATTATCTTTGTGCATGATAAATGAATACTTGTACAGAATATGACCCTGTGACGCACTATGTATATTATAGCAAGAATTCTGCGATAGTTAAGAGCGCACAAGAAGCACCAGACCTGAACGTCAGCACAGTGCACATTTAGAAGCCATCAGAGGTACAAGATGTCCATGCCTTCGTTTACCTCACTAAAGATAAACCTAACGCAGCCATCTATCCCACCTCGAAAGACCTATCTATCTCCCCAGGCTTTCAGTGTTAAGAGCACCTCTGAATTAACATCATAAAGAAGGTCGCTGGATTAAAGTATAACAAACTAATCATCTGTAGTCATAAAGTGTTATAATTATCATAGAGTTGATCAGCAAATACCGATGTTACCAAATCAAATATGAAAACATGTCAAAACTTGTTCAAATCACAAATCCGCATAAACATATGTTGTTTATATTCAATTAAATCAAGTGCTCATGAATAGCACATCACTCATGAATATGCTGGTGCCCTGTTTTTAGTTCACAGCAGCAAATTAGAAATGTAGAGCTTATGATTATGATTCAAGTCACAATGGGTCAATTTTACTGCATTCTTGCATCTACATAATGTGCTCAAATGCACAGATTTGGTAAAAGACATGTGCAGCAACTCAAATTTACAGCAACGCACAAAAAAGAAGTTATATATGGATTTTACTCTTGCCTTAAATTACAACCAAATAGTATTATTAGGTAGTATAAAGAAAAATTTTACTTAGCATTTGTGCTACATTTACGCTGCCAAAGACCTCTGCACAAGCACAAACCTTGGCGAATGCACACTGTTTAATTCTTATTTTCCAATCAATCCTGGGGGGTGGTTAAGGTCAGTCAGAGTCAGGTTAGGCGTCGTGAAGGTCCATTAGGCATACAGTTAGTGTCGTGATTGGATCAAAAGCATAATCCGTTCTGCCGCAGAAGCATTGCTTCGTGCATTGTGCTGCGGAATTTTCCGCCGCAGAAGAACCACGCTAAAGAAAATTTGGGCCAAGTAGAATTTTGGAGTGCTCTTTTACAATAGGCCTTATGGTACCACGTCTTGCACAACGATCGCGTATCCGTTATCAAGATAATACTAGCAGACGGTCCAATATTGTTTCGTAAAAGACCTCGCGAGTTCGACCTTTAATCAGCAAACTGATTGATTACAACCTCAGTAGAATCGAGTAAACGAAGTTGCATTTTACCGGAAAATGTTATCAGCCCAAGCCGTACAAGCCCCACCTCCCTGCTCAACGGAACACTATCCACACTTGTCAGAAAATGATTGATCCCAGTTCAACTAACCGTTTAAACTAGAAGGCGACAAATCTTACCTTGTTACTGTTTACGATTTACGCTAGTGGTGCAAATTCTTGAGTTACACGATTCCATCCAGGGCTCAATACGCTTTCGTTCGTCCCTTATTTTAGGCTTCTCTTCGCAGATCGAAGCTAGATTTTTCCAACCTCATCACTGACGGTGGTGCTGCATATCGCTCCGCAGAGGCTGTTCCCAAAAAGTTATTATCCGCAAGCATCCACTAACGTGTTAGCTTCTAAAAAAAATTCCGACAAATTTTTGTATCAACGTCGTAAAAATTAAAAAATCTTAATTTTTTTGTCAATAGGGTGTATGGATCAAGTGTATTGACCTTTGTTCCTTGGTCAAGATACATAGCCTCCCTCGGTGGCGTAACAAAGCTTATAGTTATTAAATTATAAGCCTAGGCCTAGTCATTAGGTCTATTAGGCATATTGTTGCTCAAATTGTATTTTATTAGATTGTCTAGAAAACCAGAATAACATTTGCACACTATTAAGTAATGTTTTCAATTATTATAGCAGTGAAGTACACTCGGAAGGGCTCTAATTAGGTCTCCCAAACAGAATATTGGGTCCACTCGTCAATTATCTGGCGACCTGCTGTAGTATCGGCGCTATGGCTTTCAAGCGGCGCTTTACTTTTATTTAGTAAATTGCAATTTTTACGTCGTACCATTGCAACAGTTTCAACCAATCAGAATCGGGATTTGGTCGTGACGTCAAAGTGGAAGAGTGATGTAAACAAGAGCGGCATCATGAATAATTAATCGTTGCAGATCTGCCGTATACGCGCTGCCAAACAGCTGGCTCATCATCTCATAAATTGGAATAATTGCGGATCGTAAAAATCTCATAGCTTAAATTCCTTAAAAATCATTTTAGTCGCATATTTGTTTCGGACCTACATCTTGTAAATGACGGGATATCTTATCTAAACTCCAGGTAGACATAGCCTATTGTCAGAACTTACACAAACCGAAGACATTCAGAAATAAATTATTGGACCAAATTATAATTAGCCTAGGCAAAAATAAACTGATAAGAAGTTAGAAATAAATTATAAATAAGCCTGCCAGTAGGCCTATATCCATAGGCTTTCGATTAGACCTATATTTGTTCAGTAAGGAAGTTAGGAACACACCACCTAGCTAATAGCAATCGTCGAAATGTAAATTTCAATAACCGCGTTTTTATATAGGCCGATCGAGCGACCGTATTATCATTGTCGACCTTACCCGTTCTGATTCGATTTTTTTATGTAGCGCCGGTCATCTTACCCTCCCTAGCTGTGCTCCTCCCTCTCGTCGGGCCTGGCATCCGCACGTGCTCTCTGCGTTACAATACGAACGTTCTAACCAAACGTCTGCCGTGTTATAAAGATCTACATTAGGCCTACCTTACAATATAAGATTCACATTACATTAGGCCTACATTACGTGACATTGCAAAGCTTTAGATTACATTACACCGCACCTTCTCTAGCTGTTGTTGACCCTTCCACCTGGAACACGCTCCTCTGAGAGACGCGAAAACTGCATACCAATTGGGGTAATGCGTCTTTGTTTTACGAGTTACTTGAACAGATTGATTTGTATCACCGTGGTTGTGTTGGGAGGGCTGCCGAGCTATATTGATGACTGTTTAAATGAATGAATGAATGAATGAAGAATGAAAGAATGACTGACTGACTGACTGACTGACTGACTGACTGGCTGAATGAATGAATGAATGAATGAACGAATGTATGATTGAATGAATGAATGAATGATCGAATGACTGACTGAATGAATGCTTAACGAACGAACGAATGACTGACCGACTGACTGACCGAATGAATGAATGAATTAAAAAATGAATGAATGGATGAATAGATGGATGAATGTATGAATGGATGAATGAATGAATGTATGATTGAATGACTGAATAAATGACTGCATGAGTGGGTGAATGAATGAATGAATTAATTAATTAATCATGAACGATGAACGATCGACCAAACGAATGAAATTGGTGTTACATCATGTGTTTAGTGATCATCATGTCGACGCTATTCGGGCAATCGGTCAGCCTGCCCATCGTGATCGCCGTGTCCGGGGGAACTGCTCTTTTTGCCACCTACCTCCTCCAGCGGAAGAAGGAGTCGAAGAGGTACCCGCCTGGCCCATCGTCGTTTCCTTTCGTAGGCAACCTCTTCCAGCTGTCCGTTCGCAAGCGCTTCATCCCTGCCCTCTTTAACCAGTGGGCCAACAAGTACGGTCCCGTCTACGTCGTCGAGCTGGGGAAAGCCAGAGCCATCGTTATCAACACCATGCCCGTTCTGTGCGAGGCGTTCTGCGACAAGGGACAGTTCTTTTCCGGCCGACCCAACTGGCTGCCGCTCATCCAGTTGATCTACCAGGATCGAGGCAAGGAGCGAAGTTTGAAATGTGCTGATATCATTTTCTAGTTGTAGGCCTATTTATTTAAAAGTGAGAGATGTTTGTTACCAAATTCCGGTATTACAATAACGGTTTGACTTGATTTCTTAAATTCAAAAGTGAGAGACGTTTGTTGCAAAATTCCGGCGTTATAATATATTATGTGGTAACTGCCCATTACGTAATTTACGTTATACATCTATTTTAACCAACGCCGCCGCCTAGCGAATGCAGGACTAGTAGACCTTACGGGGATACATAATAATTGAATTCGGTTCCTCAGCAGCTCTGCGCCTCAGTGTCGCATCCATTACCCTACTATTTGTCTTGATCTTTTTAATTCAAAGTGGGATATGTCTCTTAAGAAATTCCGGTAGTTTTTACTTTTTATAACTTGATCGGGGAAACGAGTCGAACGACCATACATACATACATACATACATACATACATACATACATACATACATACATACATACATACATACATACATACATACATACATACATACATACATACATACATACATACATACATACATACATACATACATACATACATACATACATACATACATACATACATACATACATACATACATACATACATACATACATACATACATACATACATACATACATACATACATACATACATACATACATACATACATACATACATACATACATACAAATATTGTGTACATATAGTCACACGCACACCCGCACACACACACACACACACACACACACACATGATGTAGATGACGTGACCTGGCCTAATCTAATTACCTTTGACCCTTGTCGTGGTTGTGTAATTGAAGGGTTGATGTGGCAGAGCGGCGACCAGTGGAAAGGGGTGCGTCAGTGTGCCTTCGGAGCGATGACCGGATGTGGGGTGGGCGATAAATCCCTCGAGGAACGGATCCAGCACGAGACGAACAAACTGGTGAGGGAGTTCTGCAAGAGGGAGCAGGATGGATGCCCCTTCTACCCGATGGACGTCATCCACAAGGGCGTCACCAACATCCTCTCCTCCATCATCTTCGGATGCAGGTATCTATCCATGGATCGGATGGTGCAGTCGTTCCCTCCCCAACGGCAACTGCTTTGGCAGGGCGTCACTTCTTGGGGAAGTCATCTGTGGCGCTTCGTTCGTCACAGCCTGCCGCTCTGTGTCCCTCCCTGTCCATGTCCATATCCCACTTCCTCGTCATGCCCCTCTCTGTCTGTCTCCCTCTCCTTGTCCCTCTTCTTGTCCCTTTTCTTGTTCCTGTCCCTCTCCGTGTCCATCTCCTTGTTCCTTTCCATGTCTCTCTCCCTCTCCGTATATCCACTCTATGCCTCTACGCTTTGCCGTCGACGGAATTACTCAGCGAACCCGTTACCGTGATCATTAACGTCATCACCACCACCGCCATAGTCATAATCGTCGTCATCAGTCATAGTGATCATGACTTTTGTACCATTCTAGAACCTCGATATTCGTACACTTGGCTTCGATGGATGAACTCTCATGGGTCTATACCAGTTTATATAGCTCCTTTGCTTAGGCCTGCACTTGTTTATGTGGCGCGTTTGTTTGGATCTGTATTAGTTTTTGTAGCACCTTTTCTTAGATCTGTATTCGTTCATATTGCGCCTTTGTTTAGATATGTATTCGTTTATGTAGCGCCTTTGTTAAGGTCTTTATTCGTTCATATTGCGCCTTTGTTTAGGACTGTATTTGTTTATGTAGCACCTTTAATTAGGTATGTAGCGCCTGTGTATTCATATTTATGCCAGGTACAAGTACAAGAGCACTAAGTTCCAGAAGTTTATCTGCATGATTCGCGAGCTGTCCGACACTAACGTCCTGGATTCGACGACCTTCTTTCCATTCCTCGCCTCTCTCCCAGTTCCACGGGTTAGTCCTCTACCTCTTCCATTCTACCATGTCGTCGTCAACGTCGCAAATGTACATGTAACTGTAAAAGGCTTTATATAGCGACCGTATGACCTCGACACTGCTTTTTTATAATCAATCTGTAGGGCGAGACCCTTCAACGTCGTTGCCCCTTTTAATAGCTGCCACGCCCTTAATTAACAGATAATGCTCGCCGAAAGGGAGTCAGAGGGCGAATGGACGTCTAGGACCCAAGTGAATATTAGTAACCCGAAATCAAATTATGAAAACTTTTGTAATCAGTTATACGAAGTTTATAAGTTGTGCTTTTAAAAGTATGATATCATTACTGGCACTTAACTGCGATCGGTTGGAACTTCAAGCATCGGAATATTGCATAATTTATTGCTATCGAACACTCCCACTTCCGTCTAAGGGGCCCGGAACTTCTCTGCCTAGGGCCCGGATTATTCTCTGCCTAGGGGCCCGGAATTTTTCTGCACAAAGGCCTGGAATATCTATGTGTTCGGCCCGGAATCTCACCGCCTACAACCTGATATTTCTCTTTCTCGGACCCGGATTATTCTCTGCCTGGGGACCCGGCATTTCTTTGCACAAGGGCCCGGAATTTATCTGTATTCGGCCCAGAATGTCTCTGTCTACGACCCGGGATTTCTCTGGCTAGAGATCAGGAATTTCTTTCGACGGGGGTGGTACGGACCGTAATAGCCAGAGATTTAAATTTCTGAAATAAATCATCGTCGATAAGCGAGCCGACATGTTAGACGGACAGGACGTGCACTCTGACCAACACAGCCAAACGGGACAATGCACGCAGTACCATCTGCAAGACTGGTACTGCATTTTTATATAGCGCATATATAAGAAACCTCGATTGTGTTTCAGTTGAAGAAGGCCGTCAAGAACATGAACGATCTGATATGTCACGTGGAAGAGGAGATCGTACGTCACAAGGAGGACTTCAATCCAGAACGTATTCGGGATTTCATCGATCTCTATCTGAAGGAAGTCGGTTCAGCCGGGTTCCTCAAGACAGAAGACGTCTGCAGTAAGAATCTACGGCACCCATGACGAATATTTAAATCAAATAAAATCTTGCATAATATGTTCCCATCTATTCTAACATAATATAATCGAATCTGTAATCAATGACGTAACGAAGAGCTCCATTTATTATTCAACGGTGTTTTCAGATGCTACCATGGAAACGCGCGTCTGAGATGTTTCCATGGGGACTTGTTTTGGGTATGTTTCCACGGAGATGCGCCTCGAACATGTTTCCATGGGAACGCAAGTCGGATGTTTCCATGGAGACGCGCATCAGATATGTTACTATGGAGACACGTCTGTTGTATTCGTCATCTGTTCTGCTTCGTTCTTGCAGAGCAACAGATGGAGGTAGCGATCATCGATATGTTCGTGTGTGGGAGTGAGCCGACGAGCGCCGCTCTTGCCTGGGCATTTCTTTGCATGGTCGCCTTCCCTGACATACAGGCAAAATGCCACGAGGAAATCGACAACGTAGGTCAAATCCACTTTGACGCATCAGAGGTGTCTGTGAGGGGTGGTGATTGTGGGTGTCGTCATGGTATAGTGGTGCACGGGTGGCACATTGTGATTATGATCCTACATTTGTATAGCGCCGAGGTAGATCCATCATTGCGACTTGTGAGGGCTGCTTCACAAGTTACAGGATGGGTAACTCTTTTTGGCATTCAGATGGTCTGGTTTTATGACAACAACTGTGATATGATGATGATGATGATGATGATGATGATGACGACGACGACGACGATGATGATGATGATGATGACAAACAGTCACGGTAAAGCCAATGAATCCTCGGTGACAGAGGAGGGTGAAAACAATATAGAGGGTGATAATAAGAGAAGGTGATAGCAAGAAAATGCAGCAAAAATGGAAGGCGTAATATATATATGTTATATATATATATGCTTGGGACTGGCATAGTCAATGTCCAAGCAGTGATGGAGTTTGTCAAGGTAATACTTATATAAAGACGCTTGCAGTTAGATCGTTGCTCTGACCTTATCTTCAGGTCATGTGCGAAGGACGGTCGCCTGAAATCTGTGACCTCTGCAATATGCCCTACGTTCAAGCCACCCTTCGAGAGGTCCTTCGACGATTCACCGTCCGTAAGCAACACGATCTTACTACCCTACACCGGCTGCATTGGTCGGAACGCCCGTCCCACGCCCTGCGCAGCAGCGGGTGTCGGTTCGCATGCTGATGGTGGCTTATTTGGGAGATTTAGTGGTCAGGCTATAGCACGGCTCGTGTAGAGGAAGCCGGTGTCGCGGCTTGGCACCCATTTAACGAGGCAGACGTCGTGAGGGTTATTGACAGGAATGTAGGGAGGGAGGGAGGGTCGAGGTGGTCTTAGATCGCTTTGGATATAAGTTTACGTTTGCGTTCAAGCCACCATTCGTCTGCAGCCGTTTCATAAGCTTCTTAGTTCCACGATTCTTATTAACACGATGGGACGCCTAAATTGTATGTCTATATGTCTGTATGTCTGTATGTCTGTATGTCTGTATGTCTGTATGTCTGTATGTCTGTATGTCTGTATGTCTGTATGTCTGTATGTCTGTATGTCTGTATGTCTGTATGTCTGTCTGTCTGCTTGTCTGTCTGTATGTATATCTCATCGTCGTCGTCGTCGTCATCATCATCAGTTTAAGTTTAATTGTGTTCACCTTTCATCGCCCTAGCTCTTTCTCTCTGTTTCTCTCTGTCTCTGTCTCTCTCTGTCTTTCTGTCTGTCTCTGTCTGTCTGTCTCTCACTCTCTGCCCCTCTGCTTTAATACCTTCTTTCCCTGCCCAAAATTCTCCCTCTTAATTCCGATGCATTTCCCTTTTTGCTGCCGTTCGCATCCGATCTGTCATCCTTTCTCCTTCTCCTTTTTCGTCTCTCCTTCTCTTCCTCATCCCTCCATCTCCACCTCTCTCTTCACCTCTATCTGAACGCATGCAACAAGCACCCCTCTTCCGCCGTCATCCATAACCTCCCTCATGCACTGGCTTCCTCCTTCCGCGCAGTTCCGCTTGGGATTCCGCACTGCACCCATCAGGACGTCGGTCTCTCCGGATTCTGCATCCCTGCCAACACAATCGTCATCGGCAATCTCCAGGCTATCCACCTCAACGACAGCTACTGGAACAGTCCGTGCGAGTTCGATCCGGAAAGGTTCCTGGATGACGATGACCAGGAAGACTGCGGAAAGACCAAGCTCGTCGAAAAGGACCGATTTGTGCCATTCGGAATAGGTAATACCACTTGATATTCCACGTGGTATAGGTGTAATTGGAATAGGTAATACCACATTGATATTCCTCGTGGTATAGGTATAATTTAAATAGATGACTGACAATCAGCGTGGTATAGGTGTAATTGGAATAGGTGACACCATTTGACATTCCGCGTGGTTTAGGTATAATTGGAATGGGTGGTCATTTAACTGATCTCTATGTAGACCGATTTGTACCGTTCGGAGTAGGTAACACCACATACCAGATGGTTCATGTTGTAGGTCTATGTGTGTAATCGGAATGGGTAATACCACTTGATATTCCAAGTGGCATATGTGCAATTGGAATGGGTGATGTTTTAGTTCATCGAAATAGACTGATTCGTACCATTGAGGAGGAGGGGCCATAGAGAATTGGTGAATACACTGGGGACGCTGAGCTGAAGAACAGAGTTTGAGACCCGCATCCCCCGTAAGGTTGAATAGTCCTTCTTTCCCTAAGGGGTGGTATTTGATAAAATGAGCTATAACGTAATGGGCGCCTTGAATGGCTGTGGACGGTTAAATTTGACTCCTGTACTAATTTGTCGTAATTCGTTCATATCGTGCTTGTAGTCATTCTGCGGTTTGTCAGTTTGAAATTAAACGATTATTAGTGAGTGAGGTATAAAAATTTTTTCCTTGTTATTATTATTATTATTATTAATATTAATATTATTATTATTATTATTATTAGTATTATTATCATTATTATTATTATTATTATTATTCATTCTGAATAGACAATTCCATTTGATTTCTCGTGGCATAGGTATAATTGGAATAGGTGGTGTTTTGGCTGATGAAAAGATCGATTCGAACCTTTCAAATCTCTGCCAAAGCACGCGTTGACCTCACAAAAGTGTCGCACATTATGTTAAACATGTTTATCGAAACGATCTTGACTCTCGAAGTAACTCGTCGGAACCTAACAACCCGTGCATAAATTTACTCTTTTATCTTCACCGTTATCGTTGTCGTTGTCGTTGTCAGGGCCTCGCAGTTGTCTCGGCAAGGAACTCGCCTGGAACATGATGTTCATCGTCTTCACTGGACTCATGCAACGTTTCGATTTCCAAAGGGGTTGCGACTGCGACCTCACTAAGTGCTTCGAGGGAAAGTATAGGTTCACCTTCTCACCTCTGCCGTACAAAATCAAGATTCGCTGCCACTGCTAAAGAACCCGATTCCGACGTCAGAGAAAACCCGTTCCGTTTTCAATTTCATTTTATATCTTTGCTTGAGAAAATTAATTCCGCACTTTGCTTCATCTTTATATTCTTTGCTTAAGGAAATTACTTCCATCTTTAATCTCATATTTTTATTTCTGCAACAGAAAGTAAATTCCATCTTCAACTTCACCTTCTTACTTTGCTCAAGAAAGTTAATTCCATCTTCAATTTCCTCTGCTTAGTTCCATCCTTAGTGTCATCTTGTTATCTTTGCTTAATGAGAGTAAATTCCATCCTTAGTTTCATCTTCTTGTACTTGCTTAAGACAATAACTTCCACCTTTAATATCATCTATTTACATCTGCCCATTAGAAAGCCAATTCTTTCATCCTGTCATCTCTGCCTTAAAACCAAAATCCATCTGTACTCACTGACGTTGCACAAACTCCATCTCTTCCTCATCTCCCGTGGTCATCAAAAAGAATGTTCCAGACAGCCCATGGCCAAACTTAGAACTCCAGCGACACTTTCTAGGACATCGCAGCCTCTAGCAGAATTTACGATCCACCTAAATCATTCATTATATATGCATGCATAGAAAGACTGGTGTATATAGAAAATACCATAGCATGTGTATATAAAACAAGAATTCACACTTTGATTTTAACGTTTTCCAGTTATAAACTACTGATTAAGCAAGTTTCAATTATAAAAAATCTGAAGCGAATTGTTCAATAGCGTTAATAGACGTTGATAAGAATTACTGTTATCTCTGTACAGAGTAAAAAAAACGCTTTGACTTCTAAATCTCATAAAGAACACACTACTTATACAACTTCAAACATAGAATTCGCAATTTTTCAGTGCGTGCTATGTCTAAAAATCGTGCAACCTGTGGTAATAAACTGAAACCTACAAAAGACGTTTTCCTTTCGCTTCTAATCGTCTGCGTCATTATCAAGGCCCGTGCTACAACATGTATACCTCGAGCCTCAATAATTGGCTTTACAATTACGGGCTGTTGCGTATTCAACATAACAATCATTTTCAAAGGTCCATCCAGGGCCTGTGTAGGCGAAGAAGGTATAACCCAATCAGACGGCAATCGTGGATGTTTACGGGTATCATAAACGCAGCCATTTACATTGTTGTTTATGGCTATAGGTATCGAGGTCATGGCTGGACTATGAAATATATCTGCTCCACTCACAAAAGCTGCGTCGGACAAACAAGCAGTAACAGAGGCGATATATAGAGTCCTTATATAGCGGGATTTGGTGTCAGGTCATAATCAGGTCATTATGGTCACACCACCAGAGAAGGAGCGCGTTGCCAGGTTTGAAGTGAATGGTGGCAACGTTGTATATGATCGGGTGCGGATTAAGAAGTCCCCAGAAGAAACTCGACAGGAGAGAAAGTGATAGGGACAGAGACAAAGACAAATACTGACCGAAATCACCTTAACTGGTCTTCCTGTCAGCCGGAGCCGGGCCATTTTCCTTCAACGGACAACCCATTTAACTTGACGCAGATGGTAGAACTCCACAGACATTTTTAGTTTGCGATTAACAGATATATATATATATATATATATATATATAGAGAGAGAGAGAGAGAGAGAGAGAGAGAGAGAGAGAGAGCGCAACAGACAGACAGAGACAGACAGATAGAGAGGTAGGGAGCAAGATCTTCGAAAAAACTGTTTCGTCAGTTAAATTAGCAAGAGTTTCAACTTTTAAGACGTCAATTCTGATTAAAAACGACATGTATACAGTATCTAAATGAGTCTTGTTCTGTGACTGATCCGGCTTTACAGTCTCCTACAGGTCATTGTTGAAGCAGTCTGTATCAATCAGTAGGCCATGCATAAATGATAGTTATTATCTCCTAACTTCTGATGCGCCACTCAGAAGCCAAGCGCAGGACACCAGCTTATTCACGAGCGCTGCCGCTGCGACGAATCAGAGGGGTTGTCCAAGGGGTAGTCCGAGGAATATTGAGGCCAGAGTCCAGTTTCCAGAGGGTCACAGAAGGCAGCGTAGCTGTAAAGGCGGGTGTAGCTTTGGTCGAGGATTGGAAGGTGGATGATCACGTGAGTCTGGGCAAGAGTTCTAGAAAACGTTGAGACTCAAGTTTCGAATGGAAAGCCTGAGGGTGGGTAGAGGAGCCTCAGATAAATGATGGCGGGTGAAAGGTAATGATGGTGTAGGAAAATTCAGAGAGAAAACTCATTCAACCCAACAGATACTGTCTGGATTCGACAAACAGCGCAGGGCACCAGCTTATTCACGAGCGCTGCCGCTGCGATGAACATCCGTACTACTATCTCACAGGAAATGACTGGTCCGAAATCAAGGGAACTCTATCTGTACATCCTACAGACGCTGAATAATCCGACCTTCTCAGATTAGTAAGCAGACCGTCTGGGAAGTGTTATTATCTTACGGCGTCACGTTTTCTGCTAGCAAGTGCTAGTTTTTTTGTCGCCTGCAAGTATACAGTATGTTTGCTGCTGACGAAGTACTGGCGTTTTCTGTTATAGCATCATGTATACGGGTGTTCGTTGCTCACAACAATTAGCAGCATATGCTATTCGCAAGTACCCGTGTTTCTTATACACTGCTTTTACAGTGAATGCAACCGACATTTCCAGTTGAACTGTCAAGAAGCCTTTCCAGTGAACTGGCAAGAAGAATTTCCAGTTTTTCTGGCAAGAAGCCTTTCCAGTTGAACTTTCAAGAATCCTTTCCAGTTGATTTCTATACGAATTCCAATCGCCACAGTTGATTGCCTGTTCCGTAGAACTTAGCTGAGCTTACCATTGCTCCATCGAATTGTCTCAATTCGCTTATCTCGAGACATTCTCCTGTTTTGCTCAGAATTCCATCGTCCACGAAGGTCCATTCCTGGTACGGAGTCTTGCTGTATGGCATCAACCGCAACGGGCGACCATCTATATCGAGAAGATACACAGCGTTTCAGAAAGAGAACGATTTCAGGATAAACGACAAAGTTAGGCTATTAAGTATATTAGTTACTATTCACTATATTATTTATATTATTTATTGCTCAACTGCCTATGATCGAAGTGGATGAGGTTTTTCGGCGCTCTTGTGTCCTAATTAACTACAATGACCTCATTTCGATCTTCCACACACGGCCTGCCAGTTGTTCCACGTATGCGATCTGCTGCAGTCCAATCCAGAGGTTTTGCCTATACATGTAAATAAGTTGACCTATCACCTTGGAAATGTCTTACACAGACCTGGAATTAATGATCCTCTCACCCATTTGGTAAACGTCACAACACACCCACCCACAGACAGACACAGATAGACAGACACAGATAGACAGACGCAGACAGACAGACATACCTACATGCATGTAACAATAGGCTATCTTTAAAGAGACCCAATGGGCGACGTACATTGAGATTCGAGGACGAAATCGTTGATTGCGGATCGGATGAAGCCTTGACCGGCGTCGAAATACCAGAGTTGGTTCTTCTCTGGACTCGACTTCTTTCGGTAAATAATGACGCTCGTCCCAGGCGCCGTCTTTTCCTGTAGGACGTCTAGGACTTTACGATTTAGGGCACACACGATGAAGAAATGGCGCCTGCGATCGACAAGACGACAAACATTGCACTAATGAGGTAACGGATGGTATGGCAGAACAATATTGTATTTGTATTGTATTGTATCTATATATTTCTTTAGCGCCTTTCCCAGTACGACCTAATCAGAGGCGCTTCCAGTTTGAAAAGCCCCGTGCGAAAGGAAGTCTTTAAAATGTAGAAATAGGGGCATCCCAATTTAAACATCAAAGAGCGTATCATAGTTGGAATATTGTTCCAACGGACTAGCGGCATGAGCGCAGTATTGGGCAGAAGCCGTCCAAGTCAAGAGGTCATGTCGGTCTAAAGAACGAAGGAGAGGATGCGAGAGGCAGTTGAAAGAGGACGGCTCACAAGGTGGCTCTTAGGATGGGCCTAGGTATTGCAGCTTAACATCAGTACAGATTAGTCCTGTTCTGTTGAGGTAGGCCGACGTTTAGGATGAGGTACGTGTAAGTTTAAGCTACGGTGCGGTAAAATCAGATAATTTCCCGTTTCAGATGGATGACAGGTAATAGCAAGTAAAGTCATTTCATATAAGATAAATTCATGGAGTTAGGAAGTTCGAGGATAATTATATGGTATAATCGGTGAAGATCAACAAGAAATGAAAGTAGGCCCCTTATTATAGTACCGTGAACTCAAGTAATTGGTTACATAGCGCCACCGAAAAGGTCCCATTATAGGCGCCAAATAAATTCTCAGAATGCTTCCGATGAATTATCAGCATTTCACAGCAATGCGTTTGCGCAGCTTAATTAAATTGTTAATTAAATTGCCACACGAACATTCGAATTACCTCAAATACGGTTCGTCAAGTCCGGGTATTTTAATGAAGTCGAATTTCTGATTTTGCTGACCGTCATAGGGGTGAACTACGATCTTAGCCCCAGGCATCAAAGCCCTCTCTGTTTTTACAAACGCATATAAAATTAACAATAACAAACACTAGCGCTGGACAATAACAACAATGATAAAAATGACAATAATTAACGATACATCAATAATAATAATAATAATAATAATAAAATTAGTAATTATAATAAAAATGGTAATAATAATTAGGCCCAATGTTCTTAATTAATGATTGAATTCCTGAGGAATCTTATGTACATCGAGACAATAACAATAACAGTAACAATAGTAGTAACAGTAACAATAACAATATCAAAAATGATAACACAGACAACAGAACTAGTGATTGCCATAGACAGAAGCATAATCTACATCAATAATTAATTAATTAACTAATCAACGTGTATGCATGGACTTACAAGTACTCAACTCTGGCCTGAGGCCAAGGTTGTTACTCTCGAAAGTTCATTAAAGTCCAACACGTAGGTCTACACGTATCTGGACCAACAGGTTTATGGTCAGAATAATTGACGACGACCTCTTGACCTGAAGACATGCAGGTTAATGCTTTTACTCTTGCACTATTAGATTAATCGTCATAACATGCTAACTTGTCTGGTCTTGTCTAGCTTGATGTCATTCGAATAATCGTTAGTTCGTTCTGAGAATTTATATTGCGCCTCTCAAAGAAACCAACTCAGATGCGCTCCCAACACAGCCAAGTATGCGTGTGCTTATGTAAGTATGCATACATGTATGTATGTGTGTGTGTATTGTATATGTATGTATGTATACTCACTGGCGATGTCGATGACTCTGTCTGGTTGCTGAGAACGGCGAATGAACGGTCCGTCGCGTCGCCACAGTTGACTGGATTTACCCTCGCGATATGGATTGATGGCGACAACAACAGCAGCAGCAGCATCTTCGACATCTTCAGCCATCCAAAACAAGCACAATAATTTTTATATTTATATCCATCAGTGATAGGTTACATCATTCCTTCGATAAAGTACCATAGCATACGACGAGGACTGGATAATTGTCTTTGGAAAGATATATGGCACTATATACTGCAAGAACAAAACGCACCTTCGCAGTGCCAGTCCCAAGCCTGGATAAAGAAGTAGGACGACGCTAAGGATCTTTGTTATCACTCTGAAATGCAGCTAGCCAACCAACGAAACTAAAAAAATGTCCCACAAACGGCGATTTTATAAAAAAAATCTGACAGTTAATCAGCTAGTAAGCAAAGCCGAGAGTTCAACAAACTTGTTAAACTGGAAGTAAAATGTACCCGCTTGTGATTGCAGTAATACTGTAATCGATACCAGTTTGTCTCAATAATAATCACAATAATCATAATAACAATAACCAAAAGTAACTATTATCATAATAGTAATGATCATAGTAATTATACTAAAATATAAAAATAATGTGAACAAAATAAAACATTACATGATGAAACAAATATGTAATGACAAATATGTAATGACAACATACAATTACGAGCTTAATATTGATCACAAAATAAACAACAGCAATAATAATATGAAATAAAACAGTATCAGTAGCAGAAGTAGCAGTAGCAATAACACAATTATATTAACTATCATCATCAACATAATTACCTATGATCGTCCTGCGCACAAGTAATTGGGGGAAACATAGACGCCACACATGCATTCAGGGACATAAACAACGGTACTCGTTGTTGACTTTAACCCTCTCAAAGCTCAGCCCTCTGATCACCCCAGTTCCAAAAGCACCGATCATTGCCCCTCCACCAACGCCCCTCTCTGTACCATCTCCTTGTTTACACAGCGATTTGATGAACCCGTGTATAGTACACCCAATTGCCGCGTAAACGATCCCATGGTATCTTCTGGTTAATTATATCGCTTATATTACCACGATCTTCTGGTTAATTATATCGCTAAATACATCTGCCGACAATAATTCAAGAGAAAGTGATGTGTTGCCATGGTCGAAAATACGGCTTCAATCATCATAGTTCTCCTGTCTCCAGTTAGAGCTGCTTTCGTTGGGAAAGCAGTGCTAGGGTCGGAAAGAGTTGGAAAGTATAGGGAATGTGACGCTCGCTCTGTTACACGGGTTCAAACCTCCATCAAAGCTGTTAATGTGGAAAGCGTAGATCAATGGATGGGACACTGCAAGGGGCGCAGAGCTGAGGTATCAAGTTCGATTCTCTTATCCCGTGCAAGGCTTACTAGTCCTCCTTTCCCTAGGCGTCGTCGTTGGTTAAATTAGATGTATAACGTGATGGTCACCTTGCCAACAGTTTAATTCGACTCTTGTGTGTGTGTTATAACTTGCTGTCATCCGCCGATGCAATAATTGTAATCATGCTGTGGATTATCAGCTTGAAATTGAACTAAAATGGTTATTATTTAATATTATGTGTGTAAAGACCTTGAACATGATCTGAAAGCACAAGAATTATCCAGCGCCATTTGTGGTTTGTCGCGTACGGTCGTGTGTCCACTTATAAGCTTTCAAAGTAGTTCAATGGTTGTATTGTATTGTATCGTATAGTATTGTATTGCATTGTATAGGCCCTGATGTAAAGCCGCAGAAAGACCAGGCGGATTTTCCAACTATTCACTCGTTTTAATTAGTTAAGTGTTAACTCGCGTTAAGACAAGAATGGGCGGGGAAAAATTATTATAATAAAGAAAAACAACAGGGTCTTATTATTATTATGTCACTGTTGATGATGATGATGATAATCATGTTGACAATGGCAACTGATTGAGCTTTGTTACCTTTAACATCCAGACAGAATCCATTTTTCTTCCACCGGATTGTTCCAGTGTTTGGATCGTCGTACCAGAGCTGTTCGCTCCAGTCCTTTGCCAACCACGTCGTCACTCTGGACCCTGAGGGATGAGTCTTACCACATCCGCCTTCGACGTCAAGGAGAAGGTTACTGTGGCTGCTCCTTATGAAATAGTAGGAAACCCGACGATTATTCGGACCTGGGTTTCGAAAACACCCCAAAGCATTTGTGTAAATAACCTACTCATTCATTCATAAATCCATCCATCCATTCCATCGAGTTACACACCCATATTACCATCCATGCGTTTATTCTGTCATAACCCCTAATCGTCAATTATTATTCAGCTATTATTCAATAGCTCATTCATCCACCCATAAGTTCATTCATTCAATCATTCACTCATTCATTCATCTAGATATTCATCCATCCATCATCCTACACATCCATCCATCCATCCGTCCGTCCAACCATTCGTTCATTCATCCATTAATTTATTCATTCACCCTTTCTTCCATCCACCTATACATCCATTCATCCATCAATTCATCTGTTCATTCATTCGTTCATTCATTGAATTATCCATTAACTAATGCAGTCCGTCGTTCAGTTGGAGAAGTAAAGTCAAGACATAATAGGGGAGTTTTCCATGCAGTGCGGACATAGTCTTGCTATTATTACCGTCACTCTTATTGCTTTAATTACTATCACCATTGTTATTCTTACAATTATCTCCACTGTTGGTATTTACTGCGATAACTATTTATATGGCTGTTATTAAGATTTACGATGCTCAAATGCGAATAGCTATTGATGCAACATGTGATAGGCAATAGCAATAGCGTGGAGTCCAAATCCTCTGTTTCATTCGGGCACTCGCGATTAAAAGCCTCTTGGGTAACAAGTCCAAACCCTTAAGGCTAAATTCCCAGAAATGCCACATACATGAATGTTCGCGATCAAATACACCAGCCCCAAAGTATGGAACAATATTTCTGCATGAGAACCTATAAACGATGCTTCATTTTGTTCTTAGGCTTTCAGGAATATTGTTCGGTATACCTTGGGGGTCAACGTATTTGATTGTCAATATTCTTGTTCGCTCGTTTAAGTGGTCATTACTTGCTCAGCGTTCTGCCTATTTGAATAGGCCCTATATACTTTAAATTGCGTCATTCCTAAGCTCGCGACTTCACATGAAAATGTATACCACTGAATACTTGGTAGCGAAATTGTGAATTATTAGATAATATGGCAGCAAAAGTGTAAATAAAATTCGTCTGCATGTAGTATAGTTATTATGTAAAGATCATCCAAACCCTACATAACTGGATACCTTCGACTGTCCTGTTCAACCTGCTGTTACCTGGGTTGCCCCGTTTACAGGAAAATCCTCCTTGGGTGTCACTCACCCTGTCGAACCTTGCATAATATCATGCCACTTGTATAATATCATACCACTTGTATAATATCATACCACTTGTATAATATCATACCACTTGTATAATATCATAAATTGGACTTATAACTCTGTCAATAAAAGGACTATTTATGTCATAAAGTCATATAACAGACCTGTAAATGAGCTAGCGGGTTAAATACGCACATTTGTTCAAACATAATCATATAAACGCCTACATGCGCACAATTACACACAGCTTACAATCGCTGCTTATGCGAATAACTTTGTGAAGTTAGTCCTACTTGTATCAGCGGCCATAGGAGAAATGAAGTCGGTAGGCATTGGCGACTCGGATTCTACAATGGAACGAAGATCCCACCTGTCACTCTACGTATACAAGCGACTCATAAAAGGTTGTTGTATCTGTTCATATGATATATGTCCCAGTGTGTATGTGTCCGTCTGTGCGTGTGTCTGGATTCGTATGTTTCTCTAAAACACAAAAAATCCGTAGACAGAATAGAATAGAATAGAATAGAATAGAATAGAATAGAATAGAATAGAATAGAATAGAATAGAATAGAATAGAATAGAATAGAATAGAATAGAATAGAATAGAATAGAATAATAGAATAGAATAGAATAGAATAGAATAGCCTGCTCTCACATGCGGTGGCTTTGATCAATTCGTCGCTCCCTGTATGTTCTCCAATGTAGTTACATCTATCGTAGGCCTACGTGTCTTTTACTGCTCCCGAAACGATAATTGTAATTCTCTTTTGGTTGGTCTCCGAAAAGTCGTCTCTCTCCTCTTCAGTTTGTGCTAACTGCTGATCGAACAATAGCCCAACTTTTTCGGTTGTCCCACATCTCTGCTTCATGTTTGACCCCCTAATTATCTCCCCTTTTTGTTCGGGTTCAACTCAAGGTCTTCATATTAATCCACGGATACTGGCCATGCTCCCAAGCATCTACATATATTTATGTGACCCCTTTCCCTCTGCGCATTAGCGTCGCCAAGTTGGGTAAGAGGGCAACTGTCCCCCACCCCGGCCTAGGCTGGGTCTTGGGATTCGTGCAAATCCGAGGAGTTTTTATAGGCCTATAGGAGGGGGGTTATCCTACAAGATTTGTAGTTTGACATTTTACAATTAAGATCCTCTACATAATAATGTAGTCAAACTTTGTCACATATCGAGATGATTTAGATATGCCTACTTTTATTTCTAAATTATATTTTAAAATGTTGTGGTAGGCAAGAGCCCAAAATGTACTTCATTATGCATCAAACGCTTAAAATTGTGCAGGCTTCTGGGGATCTGCCACAGACCCCGATAGCGAAGCCCTCTAATCATTAGAGCTTTTTGTTCCCCAACCTCAAAGTTCTGGCGAAGCCAATGTATACAAAACCTGTTTGTAAACAGCCCTAGACAGAAGTGCATCTCCGGATGAAGCTGGGTTGCAGGGTTTGTTTTTCTGTTTTTCTTTAAAACTTAACTTCGCGTCGCTTTTAATAATCTCAGGGACGTAAACAAAATCTAGAAGCAAAACAATGCACAGTAAGCTGAAAAGAGTCATCAGTGGTGGGCCCACGCACAAGCGTGGAACCAACCAACAGATTCCAGTCGACAGCTGACAGATGGCATGGATGTTCAGAGACTTTTAGGCCTAGTTGCGTGGATGAGCAAACCAGGAGATATTTAAATCTAACATGTCCTTATATAAACCAACATGGTGTCCTCTAATCCGAAGTGTTGGTGCCTTCGCTTCAAAAGCTATCGAAATCCAATAAAATAAAAATCTATTGAAGTACTATCAGACCGTAACATGTGTGTGTGTGTGTTTTACCTGGCGATACAAGCACGTGTCACTCTCTTAAACGTTCCTTTAAGTCTAAATGAGCACACGTTCCATCGACTGTTAAAAGATACACTGGTCTAGATGGGCGTATCATACAAACGACCTATTTAGCCTCCAATACAACAGCCTTCTGTTAAGGGCCCGTGTAAACGATTGCCTATAGTCGCACTGTAGGAAGTTCTGATACATGTATATATTTGTATTATGTGCATGAGGCGAAGTGTGTAAAGCACTAAAGGCATTTACATGAATGTATGCACGCACGCACACACGCATACTCACACGCTCACAAACAGACACACAGACGCATAAAAAGCGGAGATCAGCTGACAATTACGAGACAGGCCAATATGAGTCAGAAACATTGAGCCTACGTAGTACATGTATATATATATATATATATATATATATGTATGTATGTCACGTAGAGTATATATATACGTTATATGCATATATTTACATACATGAATACAGGCCTATTTGCTCTGTGAGTTATAGTTATAGTTATATACAAAGGCATTATTATTATTATTATCATCATCATCATCATCATCATCACCATCATCATCGTCATCGCCATCGCCATCGCTGTCACCATCATGACCATCATCATCATCACCATCATCATCATCATCGTCATCGGTTCCTGGCGGCGATGGGTACGAAAGATTTCCACTAATCTTGGTTTCTTGTGAATTTAAACCCTGCATGTAGACCCTAGGCCTATTGCCTTATGTGGGATTCTGTCAGCTGACATATACAAACCATAGGCATCTTCGTTGAACGAATTGCACACACATAATTATGTACTTACACACATGTAGTGCTGTAATGTACACATATGTAGTGCTGTAATGTAAGCATAAATCTCTTATCTTCAACCTTCTAGTTTCCTGCATGCCTTCCTATCTGTCTCTACTCCGACACCAAACTCAACCACCAAAGCAGTCCCTCTGTCTGCTCCTCCTTCTCTTTATGTCTGTCTCTGTCTCTGTCTGTCTCGTGTTTATCTAGGCCTATGGAGAGTGGAGAGGTCTTCAATCTTCATTGGTGTCTCGTAGCAAGCACTCTGAGTCGATGAAGCGCTCGTGAACAAAACAGGTGCCCAGCGCTTTCCGACAGATTCTAGAGCACAGCGATTTAGATATGCATTCGGAGACCAGGATTTGCCAGGAAGCTCTATTAAAGAAACGAAAATATGGATTATTCTTTTAAAAACCGCACGAAATTGAAATATCTCAATGTCCCGATATATATATATATATATATATATATATATATATGCACGTTATACATAAATAGGCCAATGTGTGTGCATAAACATCGTACTGATTTGAAACCGCCAACAGCGATGAAGAATTTCGCCATATTAATTCACTGGAAAGCTAACTGGGTCGAGGCCATTGTATTATACGGTCGTTATAAGTGTAAGAGAACGTTCACTCTGACATTATATATATATATATATATACGTGCGCATGTGTGCTTCTACATATTTACATCCGACAGATGCGTCGACTCTCAGATGCGCTGATCTGTTTTGTAGGAATGACAAAGTCTAGGACAACAACAAAGTAGGTCCCTATTATACATAAACAGCAGTATTTCCTTTCGGAAGTCAAGGTCCGAAGAACACGATGGAAAGAACCAAGACCAAAAATGCAACACTATGCCTTTACTTGCATATTAAATATATACAAATGTATATGTGCATGTATGTGTGCTAAGAATATATATAAAAATTTATATTATATATATATATATAATTGTTTATTTCTGCGTATCGTATCGAGTGTCGTATATATACGACTGTATACGTTAGCATTGAAGAGCAGGAGCAGCCCCACAACTTAACCCTGATAGAGACAACCATCCGCATAAAGTGTCATTGACTTCATTTTCTTAGCCTCGGCATGCAGGCACGCAGAGAGGGGAAAGACAGATGCCCAGGTCCCCCGACGATCTTTAGGAGATCGGGCGGGGTCTATAATTATCCTATGCTGGTAGTATAAACGAATTTACAGCAGCTACATAATTATGTAAATACAGAAAAGTTGCTATTTTGAAGGTCCGTGAGGAGCTGAAATATCTAATGATCCCAGTTGTAATAATGTACAGCAGCTGCTTATATTGCCGCTCTAGCTCCACCTAACCATTGGACCCTACCGAGCAGACCCGATGTGATCAATAGGCCTATATCTCAACAGAATCAGAGGAAGTTCTGCGTGTGGCTTCAAGTAGAAACATTCATAAATTTCCAATTTGCTAATACGATCACCAATGAGGTCACGATTTCAATGATGTATGCTGTATCAGTTATCTTAGATTTCCGGAAAATCAAAAGGATCGCTTGAGATGGTTATAGGCCTACGTTGAGCGCTCTGGGTTTTTCTGGATGACGAGAGTTAGTATGAATAATTCATAAGAAGAATTTGATGAACGAATCGCACGTTTTGGCACTTTCTCTTTAAAAGTAACTACTTAGATGTAATGATGCTGGTGATGATGACGATGATGGTGGTATTGGTGGTGATGATTATGATGACGATGCTGATGCTCATGATCATGATCATGATGACCAGTACGACGACGATGATGATGATGACCGTGGTGGTGGTGGTGATGATGATCATGTTGACGATGATGATGATGCTGCTGATAATCATGATCGTGATGACCACTACGACGACGACGACGATGATGATAATGTGGGTGGTGATGATGATCATTATGACTACGAAGACGATGATGATGATCACGATTATGATAATCGTGATCACGGTGATCATCGTGGTCATCACGATCACGATGATGCCAATAATAACTAAAAATAGAGAAAGAGTCAGGGTGGCATCAAACTATACTTGTTCATCTGTTTCAGCCGTAATCTATTTCCCACAGGCACATGCATTGGATTGTCTGATCCTGCAGAGGGGGAGGAGGAGGAACTTAGATTTCATTTATCTCTCAATTCCTGAAAGAGGGTCACACGAAATTTAATGAGGTAACTTGAATGACTCATGAGGTGAATCATTTCATTGAGAAATAATTGTCTTTGCTTTCCCGGATTTTAAACTAATTGTAATTGCACCCAAAGGTTTGTAGGCGATGTATCACAATAGTTATCCGCAGACGAACTTAGATGATTGATTGCAACATAAAATACTATTATACATGCATGTAAAATAGGCTTACCTCGACAATTTCCAGTCCATTATTTTCTCAATGCAATTAAATCTCGTGATTATTTGTAGACAATGGAACAAAGGTCAACAAATGCAATATAGACCTCGGTATTGTGTGAACAATCAGGCTACTTGTGAGGGCGGTGGACTTACCTGATGATCATAGGTAACAATGATCTGCAGGGACGTAGACAGTTAGTAGGGCATGATTAGGGGTAGGTGTACTAGTGCCGAGGGCCTTGGTCAAACAGGCTAGCTAAAATTGTATTCTGAATTCAACAGGAAGCCAATGCAGCTGGTGGAGTAGGACTGAGGAGTGTGTTCGTAGTGGGACACGTTATAAACAAGAAGCAATGCTATTATCACGTACACTATAGAGCATTCACTGATACATTATGAATTATAACAACATAATAATATTGTATATGTATATATAAGTTTTATATCATAATATTATCATTTTATACATATGTGCATTTAAATATAATTATATATCTTCAACAGGCCTGATTTCTCATCATCATGTCTCCCTCCTGCACCCTTCCAAGTCTACGTCCCTGGGCACAGACGGTCTGGTGGTTAGAGCGATCGACCGTCAACCAATAGGTCGGTGGTTCAGATCCCTGCTTGGGCAGAAATTTGTTTCGGGATTGTCCGCTGCACCTTGGTCCCCTGGGAAGAGGATTAGCCACCCGCCCTCATAAACAAGAGATTTTTCTTAGGTTTCAGGGCTTCAGAAGTTATCACCAGAGACCTTTAAATAATAACAATGATCTTAATTTTAAATAATAATAATGACCTTAATTTTACTATTATTGCATTCAGCTCGGACTTTCGCACAAAAGTGTGAAACATTTATAAAACGTTGCGCTCCCGTAGCAAGAGTCTTCTGTTGAAACGACTCGTCCAAATGAATCTTCTCTCCCACTTATCGCAAGTGTACGTGTGATAATCAGCTGTCTCTTTCCGGTTCGCGTGCTTATCAAGGCAGCTTACTACGTACTACAGTCGGCAGCTTTCATTGTCACGGATGAGTGAATCTCCACGTGCGCAGGTATATAACACATTTAAATAATGGGGTACATTACAGCTGTCTAAACTTAATATTCCGCATTTTCACAATAACGCAAAAAAATGGACAGCCATTTGTAATTTTTATTGGCAAATAACACCACCTTTAATTGCAAATTCAAACATCTGTTAAGCAGTATAGGCCTAAGTTAAACAATGTTCGAAGTGTCCACCACCAGCTGTCACACAAGCTCGAATCTTTTTTGGTCTTGTTGATTAAGTCCTGCGTCAGCTGGTTCCATTATAACTGCAAGACTTTCTTCAGCTCTTCGATGTTCGTTGGCTTGGGATGAAATGTCTTGTAGTGCTCAAGCATAGCTCCCAGATGTGATTATCGAGAGGGTTAAGGTTTGGTGGCCATTGATCTTTGCCAAAGAAGTGACTGCAGTTGTTGGCAATAAAGTCTTGAGCTAATTTTGCCATGGAAAATGAAATAAAATGGTAGAACAGACTTGCAGTCTTCAAAGAGTGAGGTACATATAGGAGCGTGTCAGCTTAAAGTTTTGAGTTTACTTTATCCTTGTCTGGGATGAAATGCAGTCTTCTCTAACCGTCGTAACATGCCAGCAGAAAGCATGACGTGTTATACACTTGGATCTCTCAACTACCAGATGACTTTCGAGAACATGAAATTGTTATGATATTTTAGTTATCTAGTTAAGTTTAATTTTTTGTACCTCACATTGTATCAATATGCAAGTAAGGAGCTATCCGTCTGCTTACCTAAGTTATTGTAAAATTAGTGGAGGGGGGAACGGAGGTACCAAGTGAGCAGGGCCTAGGCTCTATTAGGCTTCTGCCCTTGAGATATTGTTTTTTCATTCTCTTGTATATATGTTTAATTTTGTTATTATCTTGGATTCAATAAATACTTGAATTGAATTGCTATGATATAACTATTATATATATAAATATATATATATATATATATAAATATATATATATATATTGTCTGCATGAAGACAAAGAAGCCTGTGAGTAGTTAGATCTCCTGACGATAATAATCTTACAAGAGACCTTAAGTTATGCGACTTTATTGAAACGGAAATGCGTGCTGTCATCTAACGAAAGATGCAGCGAAAAAAGAGCGTCACCATTTGCTCACAATTATGTGACATTTGTGTAAATTATCATATGCTTCAAATATGAAAGGGTTAGCGCTGCTTAGGCTTAGGATATTATCTTTCTTCTATTCTTCTACTTTTGCTAATTGAGTTTTGTAATACTTTATTGCTTGTCTGATTCGAGTCATTGGTTATGTAGCAAATTTCCTACGACTATATAGGTGCCGATATCATTGGTGCCATCTTCACATAGGCAACAGCGACAAACGCCCCAGTACTCGTCAACGTTCTGCTTTTTAACGATTTTGCTTTTTCATCAATTTTGCCCTCACCCTCCTTTTCCTTCATTTGCTCTCAACCTCTATTTCCTCCATTTTATTCTCACACTCTATTTATTCCATTTGTTCTCTTCCCCACTTTCCTCAATATTGGCCTCACCCTCCCTTTCCTCCATTTTCCTCTACTATAGTTAATAAAACATACATGGCTAGTCTTTCAACAGTTTATTGAGTAGTTATTACTGGACAGATTGTTAAATTAGAAGTACGTAGGTGCATTTCGGATACTAATTGTCACTTAATTCAAAAAGTTTTGTCTTAACATGGCGTGTTACTGAACCAGTATAGAAGGTTTGGTGTTTGTCGTTCTAAAACACAAAGTTGAAGTAAGCATGTTACTAAAGTCTGTCTTACAGCAATTTCGCAAATTTTTGGTGGGTGTATGTAACTGCTTTAACATCAGATATTTTTTGGTAATAGTAGGCCTAGCCAGTTAGCACTGGCTAGTAGTTACAGAAAACTGAAATGTTTTGTAAGCTATACTCGTGGTTGTTGTGTGCCTATCTTTTCGATTAATACCGGAGAAGCTCAGAAGCACTGTTACACAGTATATGTATCCTTGGCCTGTTGCCCCAGTACCTTCTACTAAAAGTCGTCGCCTATGGCCGATGTATGTATAGGCCTACTATTTTCGTATTTCTGAAGCGCCTATCACGTTACAACCAAATGATTGGCGCTCCCAGTGCGAAAAGCCCCACTTGAAAAGACGAATCTGCTCAGTGCTCATCCTTGATATAGTTTATATAGGTAAATAACTTATAACGTGTCACTCGAAAGCTAAGCGAAGGGCATCAATTTATCCACGATCGCTGAGTCTAATGAGAAGGGTTTTCAAAATGACAGTCAATGAATGATGCACGTGTTCTGAATGTGTGAAAGGCGTGTTGACCCATGTGCATACCGACTTGATGAGTTTATGGAACCAATGAAGGACGACATTCAAGAATGTCTTTAATCTCGGACCGTGGTCGACAAAAGGCTCCAGTGGGATTCGAACCCACGATCTCCTGCTTACTAGGCAGGCGCTTTAACCAACTAAGCCATGGAGCCAACACGTCCTCAAGCGGACAACAGAGCATAATAAGAGGATAAGCTGCTTGTTAAGCAAACGAATCTGTCCCCTATTTATATCATTGCGCGTCAAACATATGGCGCATTGACGACAGGTGCGTCGTGTGTGTAACTATGCCATAGCGCGTACAGCTACACTATGGATGGCGTGACGTCGTCACTAGTTTGTTTAACGATGCCATCGTATCAATGTCTAATACATCTATTAAAGTATATAATTAATATATATATATTATATATATGTATGTACTTATACATGTATATATATACACGCACGTCTATAGGTCTATGTATGTTTGTATGTCATAATACTTTTATGTTAGTTTGTATACACGTAGGGGTATGCGACTGTGCCCTTCGTGAATTCCTCATGAGTAATGAAACGAACACTGTCGGATGCTTATATCTGTGTAATAAATATCATTTGTGACGCCCTCCTCCTTGTGCTTGGAACTCGCAATGCCAGAGTGCAGTGTATGCACTCTATGCTTACTACAGCTTTAATACTAATAATAAAGGCCTATCCTTAAACATAATATAGTTAGTCAGATCCCTCATCAACTAAATTTTATATGGAAACACAGAAACCCGTACTGATATGATTATCATTAATTTTATTATTATTATTATACCATTATAATAATAATCATCATATCTGAAAGGTCCTGGTTAAACATGCATTAGGGCCAAACTAAGAGTCCCTCCCAGCTGACAAGATACAAATGTACAAAACGCAAATAAAAACCATTATTCTCAACAGCTTTATTTATGGCGCATAAGCCACACTGTTTACAGTAAAAACAAAACAATATAACCGCAACGGCTGTTATATTATGTAACAATTGACAACACTATAGCAATTGACAACACTATAACCATTGACAACACTTGCAGCAAAATTGAAGTCAATAATTACTTAACTCCAGTTTCAGCAAAAGAAAAGTTAATGTTGAAATTGCCTTTCACTCAAAGTTGCCCTTAATTCAGTTTCTCATTGTTAGCTATATGCAATAACTGGTTAAGTCTTTAGACGCTGTTTCTTACGCCTACTCCTCAGCAAACGGGAAGTAGTATCACCGTTGCTTTCTAGACGAATTCGAGCCGCCAGTGCTGGTTGGCCGACCCCTTGTAGCCGAAGGAAAGCACGGCCGCCCCGTCCTTGTGCTGGGCACCCTGAATGTCCAGGCATTCGCCCCTCATGCTGATTACCCTGTTCCCGGCGACGGTCCACTGCTGGTAGTTGTGGTGCAGGAAGGGCATGACCCTCGCCTGCGTACCACCTGAACAGATGACATGGCAAATATGCGGTTAGGCAGGAAGGAAGGTAGGCATGGTTATGATAAGGAACGATAATAAGGTGATAAAGGTATGGTATGCAAAGGCCAGGTAAGGTATCTATGGTACCAGTAATGTACGGTAGGTAAGTCCAGGTAAAGTAGTTATTAAAAGGTGAGGTGTACGCAGTAAGATCAGGTAAACTTTTAATATGCGGTATGGTCTTGTTACAGCATGGCTATGTTACGGCGTCATATAAATTACCGTCATTATTATCAAGGCGAGGTTCGACGGTAAAGATGTATACGTAACGGTAAGAAGGTAAAGTGAGGTAAGTAAGAAGAGATGAGATGACGAGTTAAAATAAACTTTCCAAAGTATTTCCTTAAGATTGATTAAGAGCATCATTCAAATGGTCTCACTGTCAAATGCTTAGGGTCTACATCTAAAATGATGTTGTAGCTGAGAGTAAGACTGTTAATGCGCTCGTTTATCAGTCCACAGGTCTGCAGTTCAAATCCGAGCCATAGTGGAAAGAATAACGAAATCGCTGCTTCACGAGCGCCCTCTATTGAACTCAGCCATAAATCGAGTCACTGAGAGTACGCTGGAATCGCCTTCTACCACCTGGAATCACACATCGCGAGAGCTTTTGAGTTTGTTCCTTCCGCAGTTTCCTCCTGCGCCTAAAGTCTCTATCATTAGGTTGTATAGACAACAGAAGTCTAACTGGTTCGGGTCTGTAGCGTCACTCGTTTAGTTTCGTCTTTACAAATGTCAGAATGATGACAATTACAATTCATTCCGTTCTTCTTCTCATTTAACACCAGGACATTTCTGCTGTCACTTCCACCTTTCCTCCATCACTGCCTTGATCAGTAGAAGCATTCCGACCTACCTCCTCTAAATGGATTATCCCGATGAAGACTTACTTGTCAAATAATTGAACATCCCATTACACTAGATCACACTTGTAATCTGTATCTTAAAAAGAATTAAACCTATCTGAGGTTAGAAAGGCGCTAAAGAAGTACGTGATAAATGCAGTATTTTGTGTCAAGATCGATATGCGAACCGACTCCCTGCTGTGCTCCTACCGATGCAGCTATAGGCCTAGCCTAGCAGGAGTGAGGACGTACCTTGTGTTTCAAGGACCATGTCGTTGAGAGCAGAATGTATGACCCCCTGAGGGTCGAAGTACCAGAGCTGGTTCCTCGCTACGGGACTCTTTTTCGGCCAGACGATGACCCCAACACCGGCGCAAGGATTTCCTCCGCTGATGTCGAGGACTTTATTGTGCATTTCACTGACGATGAAGAATTCACGTCTGGAACGAATGCAAGCAGACAATTATAGGCCCGTGCATGCAAGGAATGAATGAATGATTCAATCAATCAATTAATCCGTCAGTCAGTCAGTCAATCAATCAATGAGGCAAGCTAAAGCAAGCAAGGTTCACCGACCACGACGACATCACCACCAACTACAATAACCACGCCACCGACCACGATAATGGAAGGTAATGGAAGGTTCATGAATGTTTTCCATAGCCAACTTGACTACTTTCAACATAATTTACTTTGCACACTTCACCGACATTCGATATAGTAACAACCACCATTTGCATTTATGTTAGCAGAACGCTGCGCTAATTTAAATATGCAAATCAGCGTGTGTTAGTTAAAAAACGACGGCGTGACTCGTCGGAGCGCTCACCAAGTGGAACACTCGCGATTAGGTAGACCCACCCGGAAACAATTTCAGGGGCTAAAAGGCACCCACACTATGTTCAAAATTCAATTTCAGGCGACGCAGAGCTGGAAGACCAGTATATATATATATGCATGTATATATTAAATGTATATATATAAAAATATATAAATTTAATATATATAGACATACCTCGCATATGGTTCTGTAAGTCCAGGAACATAGACGAAGTCAAACTGTTGGTTTGTTCCTCCGTTTTGGTCATAAGATATGACTTTCGCACCTGCTCCTCTGTTTGCTCCTGAAGTTGCCAAATGTGAAGTTTGTCCAAATGAAAGACACAAAGAATTGTTAAACTACTGTTGAAGTCATAGAAAGGCTCCAGTTTTCTCCCTCTGAGTAACCTCTGCAATGTCGCATTAAGATTTCAAACTTGAGGATTAATTGACAAATTTTAACAATAAGCTGCATTACAATTATGTACATAAGAGGGGAGAACAACAGAGTCAGAATGTTGATAAATGTAGTTTATTATGTAGGTAAGAATCAATCCATCAAGCAATTGTCGATCAATCATACCTGCCACATCCAGGACTCGGTGGGGTACGTGTCGATTGCGGATGGTTGTCCCATATCTTTCCCACAGTTGATTCGGATTTCCCGGATAGTGGGGGTTTACCACAAGGGTGTCACCTGGAGGAGGAGAGAACAATGAAGTCAACCGGTTGTTAATTGACTATTGGCCGTCTCAATGAACGACAGATAATCGCAGATACGATCATCATCATCGTTGTCGTCGTCATCATCATCATCGTCGTCATCATCGTAGTCGTCGTCGTCATCATCATCATCACCACCACCACCAACACACCACTGCCACCACCACCAGTACCACCACCATCATCGTCGTCATCATCATTAGCGGTCAAAGTGTTGAAATGATGATCATCACTACGTCGCACCAGAGAGATCGAGGCAGTGTCCGGTTGCCTTTGATCGGATCGTTCCAGTCATTGGATCGTCGTACCAGAGCTGGTTGTTCCACTCGCCCCAGTTCTTCCTTGTGTATGTGATGACCCTGGCGCCTGGACTGGAACTCCCGCCCTCGACGTCGAGCACTAGGTCGCCAAGGTGGGTCTTGATCAGGTAGTAGGTCTTTGGCGTTGCACTCGGATATGACCCTGTGCAGGAGAAAAAACAGACGTGAGTGGAGAATAAGAATGTGGAGAATATTGATGTGGAGAATAAGAAAGCAGAGAATAAGAATGTAGATAATAATAATAACATGGAGAATAAGAAACTGCTGCTGCTGATGATGATGATGATCATGACGACGACGATGATGATGACGACGACGGCAATGATGATGATGATCACATGTTTAACATGATAGGGATGACGAGTAAGATGATAGGGATGATAATGATATGTAATAATAATAATAGTGCTGATAATGAATATCAATCAGAGTAATAATTGTGTCGGATAATGAATTATAATAAGCGTAATAAAGCTGAAAATGAATTCTAATAATAACAATAGCGTTGATAATGAATCATAATAATAAAAATAAAAATAACAGCGCTGGGGAAAGAAAGTGGGCGGTGGTGATCGTGTGCAACCGGTCAACGTTCGACCAAAGACAAACCAAACGCTGAAAATTTTTTTACGTTATCAATAACTTTTAGAGCGCCGAAAAAAACGCACAAGGCATCAACCGATGGCGTACTAAAAGGCCAGTCCACTAAGACTAATATTGCATAAGATTGTCATGGAGACTTTGAGGTACACGAGTGGTACCCTCCAGGGATATCGATCACCCTAAACCATTCGTTTATTCATTCATTCATTCATTGCAGCATTTTATATAGTACCCCTTCAAAGTTACTACTCAGGAGCGCTCCCGACTCAACCCCGACTGAGAAGAACGGTCTAACGTGAAAACAGAGACCACTGCGAAGCCGTGTTGAATCGCCATCTAGCTTTAAATTGAAGCCTCAAACCAATCCCATATACGTCACGTAGTTAAGTTGGTATACCTGGATAGGAGGGTGTGGAATATCCTGGAACAGGATACCCGCCAGCAACAGGGTATCCACCATGGGGAGGGTATCCGCCAGGAGCTCCTGGATATCCGCCGTAGGGATTCTAAAATTCATCAGCATCCGGGTGCAAAACAAACGAATGGCATTTATTCAACCACAAGTATAAGCCTATATAATTTATATCTTACCCTATTATTATATAATATTATTAGTAGGCCATTAAAATTTAAAAAAAATATTATTATTATTATTACTTGCAGTAATAATCTGTTTGACCAATCTACATTGTTATTGCTTTCATAATTGTTATTGTTATTATTATCAGTATTATTTTAATCATCATTATTTATATTTTCTCGACGCAGTTATTATTTCTCAACATCTAACTTTGTGTATTTCTTTAGTATTGTGCCTACAGTATATCAATAATTATAATTCTTATTATCCTATTGTCATTTTCTCAAAGGAGCAAATGCTGTGCAGTGAATTTTTAAATGTTAGGCAGTACTTCTACGCAAACCTGGTGCAAAAAATTTGACCCACGTTTTTGCGAAATAATAATTATAGGTCCACAGAATCATCATAATTATTCCTGGGCAGGTGCAAATGTAAGCCTATACTGTATCTAACTGTTTGCTCGAGTTGACTTTGTGCAGGCGTCAACTTAGGCTAATTTAATAAATTAATATGCAGATTATAATCTATTATACTCTCTGTAATCCAAATTTAAATTCTTCAGTTTGTACATTCGATTCGAAAGCCATTTTAACGTATGCTAATTTATTTAAATTAACTGCGTAAAGTATTCAACTGATTTGAAATAGTTCAGCTGCAATTTAAGATTTGACAAATGTCGATAACTTACTGGATAAGCCATCTTCGTCGGTTGACCTTTAATGTCCTGAAATGAAAGTTTACAGCTTAGCATAGTTTAATATAATTTTGAAGGCTTATGGCCTAATATTGAGTATACGATAGAATAGCATAATAATGTTGATGGATATTTAGGGGCACTTGTTTTTATGGCCGCTTGAAAACTTACCTTTTTGTCCGGGCTGGAGTTGGGAGTGTTTTTGAATAGCTAGCGCTATATGAATACAATTGAAATAGCGGGGCCATGCGCACTGGCGACGTTTCACCCTACTATAGAGGCGCTTGATAAATGTTCATATACAATGTAATACAATTGTGATAGTATAGGCTATTATTTATTTTCATATTTTTCAAATTTCTATAGCGTCTCTTTCAGTACGACCTAATCAGAGGCTACACCTCTCTATAGACTATTGGGACCGCGTTACCTCAACCCTGACCATGCCAATTGTAATGAATTGATATGGACAGATCCTTCACCCAACTTATTCATTCTGAGCATTTATATAGCATCCCTTTGAGAAACTACTAAGGGGCGCTCACAGCCCAGCAACGACTTAAGAAAAAGACTTAGCAACACGTATTGTAATTTCTTGTGGCTCTTGTCAATTGTGATCCGTCGAAGACAGGCTGAACCACTGTAATATATATATATATATATATATACGATACAATGCTGCGTCTTCTCTCTACCTACTTTGATAAACAATGTCGATACGAAATTATAATCAGTAAGTACGGGTGACCAATAACCTATATTGGCCTACATACCATATTTATGTCGTTATCTATTGGTCTTAAGACGTTGACCTTTACTGGCGATTATTGAAGCTTCATGTCATTGCAAGTAGACATAGAGATAGGGAGCCCGCTACTATCAGTCCACGCCTGTATAATTAATGATCAGGATAAACGGAGATTAAACATTTAGTATCCATCTAAAGATCTAAAGATTTTGAGAGGTACTCACTACTTATCAAGCGCTATAACGGTTCTATATCTAGCACTAAATTAATTAGATATGGTGTACCTCAAGGTTCCATCCTAGGTCCTCTTCTTTTTTTGATCTTTATCAACGACTTGCCTAATGTCTCGAGTCTCCTTCATTTTTTATTATTTGCAGACGATACCAACATATTTGCATTACATGCATCTTATGATAAGCTAATTGCATTAATGAACCAGGAGCTTACTCATGTCAACAAATGGTTTACTGTAAATAAACTGTCACTCAATGTCACTAAGACCAATTATATCCTCTTTATCTCTCTTCGTAAGCATCTTCCTGCCAATGTAGGTGTTCTGAGTATAAATTAGAATCCCCATTCCCAAAGTCATCTAAGTAAAATTTCTGGGGTCTATGTAGAACAATATCTTACTTGGAGCAGCCACATTGAAATGTTAGCATCTAAAGTAGCCAAAAATATAGGAATAATATCTAGAATTGCCTACCTCTTACCAACTCATATACGCCTTAGTCTATACTATTCCATGGTCCATCCTTACTTAACCTATTGTAATCTTGTATGGGCTTCAAACTACCATGCAAGACTAAAAAGGTTAATCTCTCTTCAAAATAGAGCCCTTAAAGTTATTGTTAGAAACTCTCATCTTGCCTCATCCGAATATCTCTATAGCCTAACTCATATACTGGGAATTGAGCAAATGAACCTATTGCAAACCAGCGAATTCTTGTATAAACACTTCCATAACCAGCTGCCTTCTATCTTTGATAATTATTTTGTGCCCGTAGCCCAAGTGAACCCGTGCAAACTACGCTCGTCTACTAATCATAGGCCCATTACAGCGCGTACTAACACCCGAAAATTTTCGATTCGATGCTCTGGTCCTAATGCATGGAATAGAGTTCCGGCAGAACTACGCTGTCTTCCCAACGTCTTTTTCTTTAAACGTAAACTGCGTGTTTACATAAATAACTTAGCACACAGCAATTTTCAAGTGTGATACTGATCAACTATACTTGTAAATAATGATTGACGAATGCTATTTCGTTTACTTATATCTTGTATGAACTTTTTAAAGTTAACTAGTTAAGTCTCTTTTCATAACAAACCTATAACAACTGAGTGAACTATTTTACCAACATCAATCATCTACGTAATGGGTGACCCTGTTAGCGGGACCACGGTCCCTTTAGGGTTTGTCTTCATCCCTATTGATCGCTGGCATTCGTTTGTTTGTATATATAATTGCTGTACATAATGTTCTTACTTTTCTGATGAATTGTCAGTGAACAATAAAAATACGTGGTTAATAAGTATTTTGATATACACACGTGCACACAGAATTACAGGCATACATCCACACATCCACACAGACATACATTTATATATGAAAGCCATGCAAATCAGACAAAAATTCTTACAACAGAATGAATTGGCTGCAAGGCTTCCAAGACAACAGAAAATAAGAAAAGACGACTTAAGACAATCATCAGATATTCGAATAACTCCGCTGTACAAAGTCGTTCAATGAAGACTGCGAAGGTTTTAATATGTTGAGAGTCGACCAGCGAAGTGACTTTCACACGATACACAGCATGGACGAGTAGACGAAACGCACAAACAGCTTCAGACAATGACTGAATGCGATGGCCATAGATAATATTAATGAGGACGTAACTTGCACTGCCTTACAATGCAATACAATAATTTGCTTAAATTGATAAGATTTCCAAGCCGACATAATTTTAACTGTGACTTAAATTACATCAGCTCTGCCAGGTTTCGTCGAATCGTCGCTTCATTTCAGATGGAAGTATCACCCAATGTTCCTAACTATACATACAGTATATCATGTTCTCTTGAAGGAGGTGGAATATGACATTTTTACTGACCCGCAGCTTATGACAAACGGACTAGATCCACTTGCAACTAACACCAAGGACAGCAGTGTACTCGGCAAATGATCGTCGACAGTGAAGGTTATTCTTCGTGCCCACGGCTTTAATTTTCGGGCTCAGAAACCGATGATGTCACGACGGAACATGCGACCGTTCCAAACCGGTGAAGAACATTGATGGTCAGCCATCAACATACCTTGCCACTCGCCAGGGACAATGATGGTCAGCCAGGGACAATACCGAGTGGACCAAGTGGACCAGCAGTCGTCATGGTCTGCCGAGCAACAAGTGAATAAAATCGGATGACCGCCAGAGAACGATATCATTATGACTGAGAGAATAAATTATGAGCGAACTCTTCTTCAAGCCGAACACAGTTTCGAGACAGTTGTGACGCAGTACCTATTGTAGGCAGGGCAGGGCAGGAGAACGTCTTCGACAGACCAAGGAACTGGGAAATATATTGGACGACGCTCTCAAAAGCCATTTGAGTAACAGCATCTGGATGAGCCATGATCTCGTCTCTGACTCATATTCCCATACAGTCTTATCTCGTTCTGACTCATTTTCACACAGTCTTATCTCGTTCTGACTCATTGATATCTTGATATCTTAAATAAGAAAAGCGTGCGTGGGTGTATGTTTCAAATGTATTTTTATTTAATTATTCCGAAATTTGACATCGCCTTTTTTTCAACATTTATTTGCTAAGAAATGCACACACACGCCTCGACGGCGCAATTGCAGTTGTGCTGCAGAGCAATTGTGCGCGAAGGACTTTCTCGAGATCCCTACACAGTGACGTCTTGGACGAGGGCGAACGCGCTCACTCAGCGCACACTGAGTGTTACGGGCCGACCGCTCTAACCGATCAGCCACCGTGCCACACCGTGTCTCCTTAGGCAATCCATCTTCGCAAAAACACCTTGCAAGGTTCCGAATCATGAAGTCTCTTACTATTGCGCCAACGCCGTTTCTTTGGACCTAACCAGTACCAGCTTAAGCTTATTTGACACCCTCGGCGGGGTTTTCCAAGGTGCCCCTCCTTTTCCAAATGAGAAACTGGCTAAAACTTGTCAATTCTATAACCAACTCGCTCAGCAACCACGGACGGCGCTCGACTTCGCCACACCCAAAAAGCCTTTTAATGTCTCTTCACAAACCAAAATGGCCTGTCTAACACCACACTTGACTCATGATTCATGTTACTCGGTTTCCTGTCGAGGTAACCATTCGTGTTCACAATACATTCATATAGGTCTATCTGAACGATACGAGAATCATCTTATATCGACTACTACGCTACAGCAAAATTATTATGTGGGATCTTTAATTTCATATGAATGACATGACAATACGCATTCTATATCCTTGAAATGAAGAATTTGCTTAATTATTCGCCGCTTTTCAAACATACATACATACATACATACATACATACATACATACTTACATACATACATACATACTTACATACATACATACGTACTTACATGCATGCATACATGCATACAGTTGCTACAGACAGCCAGAGAGACAGAGAAGAGGGAGGGAGGGAGGGAGGGAGGGAGGGAGGGAGGGAGGGAGGGAGGGAGGGAGGGAGGGAGGGAGGGAGGGAGGGAGGTAACAACAGTGGTCTACCACTGCCCACGTGCTTTAACATAGAACACGACCTAAGTACGACTAACATTGTCATCACAGAGCACAAGACCAGCTATTCTGGGCTCATACTCAAAAAATAAACGAATCGTATGCGTACTGATTGGTTCCATAGACAATTCTACATAATTAAAAAATACCCTCTTAGCGTAGCATGGAGTATATTCCAGCGAGAGTTCCCGCATAATTTACATAAAGAGGACCGAAATCAAAACGCCACCGCTACAGTGCTACTTACGAAGTAAGACAGTAGAGGCCATTACCACATGCGATTTAAGTGTCACACGAGTGCCTGTGAGTGTGTGTCCTTGTTCGTGTCCTTGTGCTGTGTGTGTCCTTGTGCGTGTGCTTGTATGTGTCCTTGTGCGTGTGCTTGTATGTGTCCTTGTGTGTGTTCTTGTGTGTGTCCTTGCGTTTTTTCTTGCACTTGTCCTTGTATACGTGTCCTTGTGTATGTCCTAGTATGTGTCCTTGTATATACATGTATGTGCAACTGTCCCCGTTCCTCACTCTGTGTCTTGTCTTCTTACACAAACCCGGGAGACACGGAACTGACACCAACCCTCAAGATTCAAGTGATTCTTCACAAAGCGTGGAGCAATATCAGAGAGTGCCGAGTATGAAACGTGTACCAAACATCACTCAATATTTTTCATCCATGAAGAACCTAAGTCGTGCGAATCAGCTTAACACAGTCAAGACCGAATCCGTGAGTAAAGTATAATCGCTCAGATAAAGCACAAAAACTCTCTCGTGGTTTTCAGAAAGTGCTAATGAGCGTAGGCGTATGCTCAGAGGGCCAAACCATGTACGTGCCTCAATTATTGATAAGAGGCATCGCCCCAAATCCAGAGGAGAATTTATTGAACATAGTAAAAATTCTTTAGAAGCAGAGACAAGGAACTGAAATGCTGTAAGAAATCACACATTGAAAACAAATATATAATTGTCTTCAGATCTTCAAGACGGAATAAATATAAACTTAAATAAAACGCACCCAAAATCATCAGTTTTCTAAGATTGCTCAGAACCCATTATTTTCGACAAGATAACTCGTGATTTTGGGCATAGATCTGCATACCACACCCAAACGTTCCACGGGACAGTTATGTTACTCGGTTTCCTGTCGAGGTAACCCTCATACCGTATTCTTATGGCACTCATAGAAGGATTCGGTATGAGAGTTTATTAATTGGGCTCTACGCGGGCACCTGTTAGCATAAACAATAGATACTGACCATATATAATTATACTCTAAGGATTTGATTTCATAATTGCATGTCTGCCACATTGTTACTTAGGCCTGTAGACCAACTAGCGTCCGTTCAACAAACATCTAGAAAATGATCTGCGATCGTTTAAATAAATGCATATCCAATTTAACGACATTGTGTGAAAACAAGGAAGATCAGCGTCTCCCTCTTCTTTTATCCAGGCTTGGGACTGGCTGCTGGCACTTAAAAAGTGCAAACAGTGGTGGAGTTCTGTTGATCAATTAAATGTTTGCTCCATTGCCTGGTTCAGAAGCATACGTAGATGGGTGATTATTGTGATCATCATTATCATCATCATCATTGTCGTCATCATCATCTTCTTCTTCATCGTCATCGTCTTCTAGGCGATTGACTATATTCCTTCTTTATAAATTTTATTTGGACTTCTTCTGTTTCTTCTTCTTCTTATTTTCATCTTCATCTTTCTCTTCTTCATCCCCTTATTCTTTCACTTGTTGTTCCTCCTTTTTATTCTTTGTCGATTCCATTACCGTTGCCATTACAATAGGCACCATCGCTATGATAATCCCTATCACTGCCATTACCTTTCCCAATGCCTTAGTGTATTTTTCGCGTAGTACACGGCGACACCTCTCGTATCACTAGTGGTACGCTTACCACCGTTTGAAAACCGTTGCAAGTGTGCACTTAGACAGTAGGCCTAATATAATGTAGATAACAAAGCTGACTAACTGAGGATGGTGTGTCTTCAGCACATTTATTAGCAAACAAGAGGGTGAAAGAAGGCGATTGTACGTAATCGCAAAAGGGTGAATAATAGTAGGTAAGCCTATAGTGCAGAGGCGGCGATCTCATTTGAGAGGTGGGACACCCAATAAGAGGGGTAAGAAGTTTAGGGGTAGACAAACGTATTATGTGTCCCCTCTTTGTAAAATGTGAGGGAGACTTGTCCCTCTCGACCTCCCCGGGATCGCTCCCTCTGCTATAGTGGGTGGTTGGGCGTGCATAGAACTGAAGCAGAGTATACAGTCCCCTACCAATGAAGGCCGGCGAATTGCTATCGATTTCATTGCTCTTGTCCTCGGAATATCAAGGACCAGTCTTCTCCCTTGCTGCCTGTTTCTCCCATCGACAATGTACAGTCGTTGTACTCAGAGGCGGCAATCGCGTTGGACACCCAATGAGAGGGATATGAAATGTGGAAGGACATACGTATAACGTGTCCCATCTCTGTAAAAGGTGAGGGGACGTGACCCCCTCGAGCCCCCGGGGTCACCGCCTCTGGTTGTACTCTTCCTAGATCAGTCAGCTAGGGGCGCAAGTAAATCAGAAATCTCGAAGACAAATTAATTAATATCACAAAACTTACCGATGTGAGAAGAAACAACGGCTAAGAACGATCTGTCTACTTGTTACTAGCCAACCCGAGCGTCTAATGCAAATATCGACTGGAGTCCACCTCACTGATGCTCTGGTCTGCAGCGGCCAACTGATAAGCATTCAAATGAACGAGAATAAATTTATTCGCCCGAAGCATAAATATAATGTGCTATATTGAGTACTATGGTTCATATATATTTATATATATATATATATATATATATGTATATATGGTTATATACATCAATACACATCCATCGTGTATACATGTATACCTGATATACAGTAACGACTAACGACACATAATTATTACAATGTACAGTGACGCAATATAATAATTATATTCAGCATAAAATTAATCTGCATTAGCCAGTGTTGGTCTAGCGCGGGAAAGTTGGGCGGAGCTAGAAATGCCAATCTCGAGTCGTTAGTTTCGTTTTTGCGGAAATTAGTATCCGCGACGCATTGTAACCAGTTTTCGCAAAGACTCTTCTGCCCTGTCCCATAAGTCAGAGTGTCCTTCTATAATCCCCTAAATTCATTAGACAACGCGTAGCCCTATGGTCCCTATCCACGTCACTCGCTTCGCATAAAGGGCAGTCAGTCATCTTGTAACGCCTTAAGTTTCTGGCTCAGATTCAAGAGCTCTTAGGCTAATCGTTGAATTACGATATTTTTCAGTTTTTAAGCAATGAAACGTAAACTTGTTCTAAATTTCCATAGAACAGAAAAGTCACGGTAATGATAATTGGCAATAAGCGTTACTCATATAAAGCCAAGCGTAGGGTGCGGTCGCTGCATCAGGCCAGTTTGGTTGTAATGAGATATCGCGTGAAGAAGGAAGTCGTTCGCATTCGTTTCTTCTTTCCTTGCTGAAGTCCAGTATCTTCCCGACGATTTCACCCACAAACAACACAGCAAAGCAGACGACAAACCCTTGAAAAGTTGAGGTACACACAGCCTTCTCACAGGCCAATCACTGGCAATCAATGGCCACATGATTTATAGAAGCATTTTAAACTCACGAACATTGTGTCTATGCGCCAGAAAAATATCAGGCAACCCATTGCCTTGCTAACAGACAATTGTGCGACAGAAACTAATTGTCCAGAGTCGCAATTAATGCAGTGGCTTGAGGTAGATTTGAGTCTGCTACCGTCCGATAACAAAGCACAAATATACCACTAGGTCATTGTGTACAGTATTCCATATATAAACGACAAGGATAAGCAAATTTTCCTGGTGTTAATGACGCAATTAAACAGATGTTGGTCGTAAAATAAGTTTGAAATGTGGATTAATCGTCTGTTGGTAGGAATAGACTACAACACGTGTGTTGTAGTCTATTACAGGCGAGTAGTCTAGATTGCAGGGAAACCTTTGAACCGTTTTAACAAACATTTGAAGGGTCATCAGTCTAAAGCGACCTACCAAGCCAATATTGCGCGGCCTACAGAGCACTGCAATAAAAGAGATCTTCAGATAAGAGTTTCAATTTATAACCTTTCGGAGTGAATTTTATAATGACATGTCGAGGCAAATGACCCGAAGGCGCTTTGACTAAAATAAGACTTCTACAGTGTCGCCATAATAACGCGCACGGCATAAACCGACGGCGCTGTATAACAATCCATGCATTAACAGTACTGTCTGTCTGGATAAGAAAATTGAATAGGCTTACTAGGGCTTAGTTGCAGTCTGACTACACTGTATGATGGCAATTAATGATCGCTAGCGTCGACTTCCTCCTTCACCCAGGCTTGGGACTGGCGCCATCACAGTGCAAACAATGGCGAAGATCTTGACCCACGCACACACCGCCCAACCAACCGATCAACTGACACACGCACACACCGCCCAATCAACCGATCAATTGACCCACGAACACACCGCCCAATCAACCGATCAACTGACACACGCACACACTGACCAATCCACCAATCAACTGACACACACACACCGCCCAATCAACCGATCGACTGACACACGTACACACCGCCCAATCAACTGACACACGCACACACTGACCAATCCACCAATCAACCGACACACACACACCGCCCAATCAACCGATCAACTGACACACGCACACATCGCTCAATCAACCCATCAACTGACACACGCACACACCGCCCAATCAACCGATCAACTGACACACGCACACACCGCTCAATCAACCGATCGACTGACACACGCACACACCGCTCAATCAACCCACCAACTGACACACACACACACCGCCCAATCAACCGATCGACTGACACACGTACACACCGCCCAATCAACTGACACACGCACACACTGACCAATCCACCAATCAACTGACACACACACACCGCCCAATCAACCGATCAACTGACACACGCACACACCGCTCAATCAACCCATCAACTGACACACGCACACACCGCCCAATCAACCGATCAACTGACCCACGCACACACCGCCCAATCAACCGATCAATTGACCCACGAACACACCGCCCAATCAACCGATCAACTGACACACGCACACACTGACCAATCCACCAATCAACTGACACACACACACCGCCCAATCAACCGATCGACTGACACACGTACACACCGCCCAATCAACTGACACACGCACACACTGACCAATCCACCAATCAACTGACACACACACACCGCCCAATCAACCGATCGACTGACACACGTACACACCGCCCAATCAACTGACACACGCACACACTGACCAATCCACCAATCAACTGACACACACACACCGCCCAATCAACCGATCAACTGACACACGCACACACCGCCCAATCAACTGACACACGCACACACTGACCAATCCACCAATCAACTGACACACACACACCGCCCAATCAACCGATCAACTGACACACGCACACACCGCTCAATCAACCCATCAACTGACACACGCACACACCGCCCAATCAACCGATCAACTGACCCACGCACACACCGCCCAATCAACCGATCAATTGACCCACGAACACACCGCCCAATCAACCGATCAACTGACACACGCACACACTGACCAATCCACCAATCAACTGACACTCACACACCGCCCAATCAACCGATCGACTGACACACGTACACACCGCCAAATCAACTGACACACGCACACACTGACCAATCCACCAATCAACTGACACACACACACCGCCCAATCAACCGATCGACTGACACACGTACACACCGCCCAATCAACTGACACACGCAAACACTGACCAATCCACCAATCAACTGACACACACACACCGCCCAATCAACCGATCAACTGACACACGCACACACCGCCCAATCAACTGACACACGCACACACTGACCAATCCACCAATCAACTGACACACACACACCGCCCAATCAACCGATCAACTGACACACGCACACACCGCTCAATCAACCCATCAACTGACACACGCACACACCGCCCAATCAACCGCTCAACTGACCCACGCACACACCGCCCAATCAACCGATCAATTGACCCACGAACACACCGCCCAATCAACCGATCAACTGACACACGCACACACTGACCAATCCACCAATCAACTGACACACACACACCGCCCAATCAACCGATCGACTGACACACGTACACACCGCCCAATCAACTGACACACGCACACACTGACCAATCCACCAATCAACTGACACACACACACCGCCCAATCAACCGATCGACTGACACACGCACACACCGCCCAATCAACTGACACACGCACACACTGACCAATCCACCAATCAACTGACACACACACACCGCCCAATCAACCGATCAACTGACACACGCACACACCGCTCAATCAACCCATCAACTGACACACGCACACACCGCCCAATCAACCGATCAACTGACCCACGCACACACCGCCCAATCAACCGATCAATTGACCCACGAACACACCGCCCAATCAACCGATCAACTGACACACGCACACACTGACCAATCCACCAATCAACTGACACACACACACCGCCCAATCAACCGATCGACTGACACACGTACACACCGCCCAATCAACTGACACACGCACACACTGACCAATCCACCAATCAACTGACACACACACACCGCCCAATCAACCGATCGACTGACACACGTACACACCGCCCAATCAACTGACACACGCACACACTGACCAATCCACCAATCAACTGACACACACACACCGCCCAATCAACCGATCAACTGACACACGCACACACCGCCCAATCAACCGATCAACTGACCCACGCACACACCGCTCAATCAACCGATCGACTGACACACGCCCACACCACCCAATCAACCGATTAACTGACACACACGCACACTGCCGCATCAACCGAATGGACCGTCCTCGATCAACTCCATTGTCCCTTCCGATTATCGCCCAAAAACATATGAATTATCCAATTATGGCTTTTTAGTGTAATTTTCTCAACCTAATGTCCAGGGGCGCTCCATGATTTTGTGTTTTGCGTGTTTAAGATCGAAACTCTGCTTGTAATAATATATAGTCTGGGTTTGAAAAGTGCTTAATTATCTTCGGCGTGTTGTTACGATCGTGATTCGCTCGTAAATCCATCTAATTGTTTGCGTTTACAAGATGCCGTACACCAAAGAATACTTAGAAGACAAACTTAGAAAGGAACTAAATGCCTCCCATGTTGTGTGTAGTCTTTTCTTGTTGTAGCGAATCGCGTATAATAATTATATACCGGGCGTCTTGAGGGTATAAATTGTGAAAGTCGGTTAGCATAAGTCTACTGACATCGTGAGGGTCGATAAGGGTCATGGTTAGAAAATATCAGTAGAAAATATGGTATTTTTGCACACCAACCGCAACACGCCAAAATATACCGTACGACGCCCGATATATAATATACGCACCTCGAAACTGCAAGTTTTCAAAGTAAAAGTCTAACATTATATGCTGAAACCGTTATATCTTATCTAAGAAGTTCGATAGCAACATTGTTTTTATTCTTTTGGGATCAGTGAATGTCTCTGCTAAGCAGAACTGTTGTGCAGAGCTAATAATTCCGTTATGAGTCCAGTAGAAAGCCAAGAAGCAAATTCAGAGACAGAGAAAAAGCCATATAGAGCAAAAAGTGCAAGAAAAGAGTTTTTATTATTATTATACTGTCATTTGTAATGCACCTTTACAAAAATCTTGCATGAAAGTGCGTTGAGATATTACGAAAGAGCTGTCCTTGTCCATAGAATTGTCAGATAGGGGGAATTAGAAGACCTAAGTTTAGGCATCCATGGAGAACTGTGACCACCTTCTTGACCTGTGGCTTTGTGGCAGGAACCAATCATAGCTACTCGTGCCTTAACAATTTTGTTTTCAATAAGCATCTGACTGAACTGGTATGCTAAAGGTGCTACATTAGTCTTATTATACAGTTCTGTCTCATTTTTAGGAAGTTGAAGATGTATCTGATGGTTGTGGTGCAAAATTTACTTGCGTTATCGTTTCAAAAGACTTTGAAGGAAAACCACTTCTTCAACGGCACAGGTTTAATAGATTTTGTAAATCTATCAGAGTTTACTTTATATGGCATCTACTAGGTCAAAGCGACAGTGCAGTGCGAGACAGAGCCGCTTAATTGAGTCGTATGTTCATTTTTGTATTAACAGAAACAAATAATGATTTGCATGAAACATTTGTTCTTCAAAAAAGTGAAGTTAGTTGTATTTTAATCATGGTTCAATTTGTCAGAAAAGAAGCAGGGTGGTTGGCTGATGAGCACTTAAGGGAATTTGAAGAACACCACACTATATCAACACCCTTTAGCTGAAGCCAGAGGTCCAACCTCTGACCTTCACAGCAAATTAGACACTGATTTAGAATTTAACTGTTTCAGAAGTAATGAATATGATAAATGAGATCTGACTTCGTCGTTAAAAAGACAAACGTTGTATATAAATTACACATTTTCACGCCACAAGAAGTCAGCTGTGTATGATGATTCAATCAATCAAGCAAGCAATCAATCGATCAATCAATCAATGTGAGCTTAAATTCGAGTACTTGTATGTGATTTCTAAATGATGATGATGTTCTCTGCCCAAAAGCAGGTTCATTTTACGCCACCCGGGGATGAGATGAGTGAGGTGGTTTCCCGTTGCCTTCCTCACAGACAATTATCTGTGAGCAACTTGTCCAAGGTCGCTACGCAGTGACTTGAGGTTGGTTCGAACCTGCGACCCTTCGGTTGCAAGGTTACAACATACCCGCCCCATTTAATTTCTAAATAAGACTTGAAAATAAAGTAAGACATTTAACGTTGATTGTTCTTTGCTACAGGATGGTCAACACAGTGTTGGCAGAGGAACTGAAAACTATTCATGCATTTACTCAAAAGACTCTCACACAGGAGCAGTGGGACAAACAAAACGCTCAGTAGATGAACATGCATATGAAACGAACTTGATGCACTGTTAAAAAATTTTCGTGATTGTTCAATGCATTTGGTACACCTAGATCACTTCTGATGTTGTTTAAAGTGAACTAGAGTCTCAAGAGGCATCACTGGTCAGTCATTGTTAATATTGGCAATGTTTTTGGTTAGTAATCTATTAAACTCATGCTGAACTGACCCATGTGCCAGAAAGATGGTGACAGATGTGAGAAACGGTTTGACAAGAAGATGATTTTAAAAATAAATCTTAAGCTTGTTTATTTGATTGGAGTTAAATTTTATGAAATTTGATTCTGTCACAGTACACTTTTAATTCTTTATTCCTCGTCAGAATTTGCCATACACTGTCATCAACTTTTATAGAATTCGTCCTTGCCTCTCTTAAATATAGTTTAGGTGGACACTACTGTGGCATGGTGGCCCATTGGTTAGAGCGATTGGCCCGTAGCACTCGGTGTGCGCTGAGTGAGCGGGTTCAACCCTCGTCCGGGGCGTCGCTGTGTAGGGACCTTGAGCAAGTCCTTTGCACACAATTGCTCTGCATTACAACTCCAGTTGCACCGTTGAGGCGTGTGTGCCCTTCTGAACCAAACTGTAAGAAGGGCGATATCAAATAACAGGTGTATTGTATTAACGCATGGCATTGAGGGGACTAGGATCAGTCAGCTACTGAGGGCTCAAGGACTGAATGGCCCTGTTCAGGGACATCAGTTCCAGTGGGGATGGAACTGCATTTTTTTACTAAGATTTTTACTAGTTGAACAAAGTTCTCAATGCATTGCATTTCTTTACTGATTCTCCTGCTCTGATAATTTCTGATAATTTCTCAACCAAAAATCTTAGTCCAATCAATCAATCATAATGCTTGATATAGCTTCCCTTCAAGATATCTACTCAGAGGCTCTGTACTAATACAGTAAGTAAGTAGGTATATTCTTTATTTAACCTACTGCATGTCTGCACTTTGGTGCGCAATAAATTTAGAGGTACAGCATTCGGATAAAAAAGGAATTTTGCACTGGATTGTCTGCCTGTGGAATAGCACGATCATGTGGGCATAGGAGGCAGCTTTGTAGGAAAACAGCCAATTAATCATTTATGTGCATAGCTGTCATTAAAATAACGTGGAATGTGTAGATGAAGTATCAAATGTAACTGTAATCTCCAAACTTCTAAAGCGCCATTCGAAAGCCAAGCGCAGGGCACAAGCTTAAAGACAAGCTCTGGCAATGAAACGAGCTTCTTTAGTCGTAGACGACACCAATTTGACGCAATATTTCGTCCTGTATTTCTACGCCCACCAAGAGTAGGCCCTAGGCGAGAACCACTCAACGAATGGTCAACTTTCAAATGAATCTCATCATCGCTTCTTACAAAGTCCAACGAAAAGCTGAACTTTTGAACCTAGCTGGTAAACTTTATCCATTCAAATAGGATATTGCTTCAGCCGAGCGAGGCTCTAGCTGTCGTATCGCAATTCTACTCCTGTGCCACCACACGATCGCCATCATCACCGTAGAACCATGCTGTCTCCTCTGATTGACCTCACCCGCATTCTAACCTAGCTCGAAACGAACAACGCTTCACCTTTTGCGGACTAGATTTTATATAGCGCCGATATTGGTCATACGTAGCTTTTGTAGACGCCGAGAATAAGCTGGTGTCCTGCTTTCCGCTAGTGTTTTAGAAGTGTGTATGTAACGATTGACTTACATTATAGTAATCTAAGGTACTTGGAAGCAGTTTCATCGAGACAGGAATTTGGCTGGACGGTTGCAAGGGCTTTTGCATACTTTAACAAATTACTGTATCTAAAACTTGTGGAACAATTTTGACAATGCTGACGAATAATGTTACTGTTGTTCTTTCTACACATTTCTTATATATTTGTACTTATTTTCTTCTAGCTCCCCAGTATTATGTAACCAACCGAGTCGGTTAATTAGCTCATCTGAAAAACTAGTCAAGACGACAATGGACAACAAGAAAACATCGTATTTTGAGTAAATAGATTTTCAAGTGAACTATTTAGGCTTCAAAACTACTTAAATATTAATTTCTAAACATTGTCATTAAGGATTGTATACTCGGCAATTTAACTTCAACAAATCCAAAATGGTGAGCAAACTGGTGCCAGAGATGCGTCTGAAAAATCACATGCATCAACAGAAGTTTATCTTCAACACAAGAAACCTTTAGAGATTAAATCTACCTTCTTAACACGTTGAAATATCCTCAACAGCTTCAAAGTATTTCCGATTTCAACATTATCTTCAGAACATCTGTTCAAGTTTTTCTTTCGTAACATGCTTCAGACCATTCCACAACATCCTTCAAACTTCTTCTGAATGTTTTATAACATCCCAGAAAACTTGCTTTAAATTTATAAAACTTACTTTAGAACTGTATAAAACATCTTTCAGTTCAACAACACATTTCTCAATCCTGCAGTTTAACTAGCAGCAGCTTATGCTGTGTGATTTGGAGCTTAAGAGAGATTGAACATCTCAAATAACAATCCTTCTTACAACTTCACAGATTAACCAACTCGTATTAAACCTAGTCGATTAGAATGTGTATTCGCAATGCTATACTTCAGTGCTTACTTACATAACTATTCATTTTTTACAACGTACGACGCAAGATAATCGCTTGAAATCATTTACAGAATCTAACCATAAACTCAAATGTGAACAAGCGAAGTGAAAATGATATGCAAAATAATCGTTTGGAATACATCAAAATATACAAATACAGGTCGACCTGTCATAAAGAAGTTAGACCGACGTACATTTCGTTACAGCATTTCTCTACCAACGCACAAAAACAAACCAAACTGGTCAACTGGATCACAATGGCAAGAGCTGCTTCCATTCACTACCTACACAACATACTTCTTTTCCGCACACCAATTTTGGTGTGACCTTGCGTGCGTCACAAACTTAATTAATACCAATACATCACGCTGCTTCAACTAACAAACCAATGCCACCAAATTTAATTTAATTTATGCAGCACAAAACATTTCAACACACCTCTGATTCAAATCAAGAGACCAAAGGCATAAAGTTAGACACTCAAAACTGAATAGTTACCACACCAAATGTTTTTGTACGATTACCAGGTTCATGAATTCATCTCAATAGAATTTGAGAGCTGTTCACTGACATGTCACCTTGGATGATGGGAACCACGTGCTAGTCCCTCCATCAAAATTTGAGTTGGATGCAAGCCAAAGAAACAAATAATTATGAAAATCAGCAATGACCACTGAGCTGTTCAGTTACTGATCTGGGAGAACTTCTGAATAAACACCTTGAAAGAGTTCTTTATACATTCTCAAACATCGTTTTCCATATGCTTGTCATCCAAATTATTTCTCATCTCTTCGCAAAAAAGGATTTACAACTACGGCCTGTTGTTAAGCTAACAAGAGATTCACATGTAATATATACCGGGTAGTACACAAGAAATCAACCTAGCATAGTTGCAATAAGTTCAGATGAAACAACACCTGTCTAAATGCCATATATAAATCACCTCATTAAAATCAAGAACTTGTGATGAAATTATAATATTTTACTATGACACACACAGACCACAGCGACTTAATTACTCATGTCTGATGTAATGACACTTACGTGGTGCATCCAAAGGACATTTCAAAGAAAATTATTATAATCATGTGCATCACGAATGTTCCTAGTCTCCTAGAAATCACAATTCATTAGTATGTACAGCACCACTTCAAAAGAAACCTGTCTCAATCATTCACGACCTAACGTTGCAAGACCACCAACATCACAGATTTCAAGGACTTATGGGAAATGGGCAGAAAATGTTGCCAGGCAATTTATTACTGAATGATGGGCTGGTCATCACATTAAGGCTGGAAGTTTGGGCCTGCATACTACTAAATTACTTAAGAGTAGTAGCACAGAGAAGAGATTTGCAGAACTTGACACACAGCTCCCTGAGAGAAGGAGGGAGCAGAGCAAGAACATAGAACATAAGCAAGCATTCACGATCATCAACTCAGTGCCTTTTGTATAGGGAACCAAATCTGAAATCCTACTGCTTTAAGCGGGATACTTGCTCAAACCTACGTACAGCACCAAACAGACAAATAAACATCATTATCCTGGTGGTAAAACACATCTGACATGACCACAAGTCAAACATCCTCACACATAAGCCATAATCATAAATAGTTCCCGTCTTCTTCCTGTAAAATTTGTAGAAGTTTGCAGTGCTAAAGAATTTGAATAATTCAAAATCTTACTCAATTACTCATCAGAGGCTGAATCGAAAGCAGAGCCAGTAATAAACTGTCCAGAAAAGTGACTTATGAAAAAGACCACAATGTATGAAGCATTTCTCAGCTAGCAAATTCAGACGAAATTTACAGATTTGAGAAGTAGCAAATCTGACTAGCAAAGGCTACAGATAAGAAGATGAACAATGCCAACAAAACAGAACAAATGGACAATAATGGAACATGCTCAAAAACCGTAAATGCAGAGGTTACTCGTGCAAACCTGCGTTACCACTTTAATCAAATCTGTTTTGCAGTGTGTCGCTATGAGCTCAGTGCAGTTTGATATGACGCAGTTTCCAAAACTTCATCTGTCAGTTCGCTAATAACGAATCTACACTTTGGATATAGACATCTTAAGTGAAAACGACGCTCTAAATAATGCATCAGAGGAATCAGACCAACTTCTGGAAAACAGTATTCACAAAAAACTTTTCAAATGCTTTGATTATCCGCGATGAATCGGCCGTGTGCTTTTCACCGCAGAAGTCGACAAGTTTATGGACGAGTTTCGTGATCGTGGGAAAAACCAAAGTTAGGAATTTCCGGCCAATAAATCGCCATCTGGTGGTGAAGAGTCGTCGTTTGTTGCTGACATTACATCGTCGATTATCTTCTGTGCGACCTGCCAGGCTTCGCTTTTCTCTTTCTCTCGTCGCTTGGATGCGGTGAAGAATGGCGCTGATGACAAACAAGCACAAAGCAAACATCCACAATTGACAAATATCGAACAAGGAATGTAATGTAATGTAATCAAGCATTTATATAGTGCCGCTCAAATCAGAAGCGCTCTTAACGTGCCTCTGTGCTTGGGCAAGAGAACAGGAAAGTCCTAAGGCATCTCCAAAACTGGCAAGGTGAGAGGGTCAGTAATTGCAGGCACATGGACTGTGGAAGACAGTTCCAAGCGGAAGGGTCAACATACGCAAAGATCTTCGACGGAAGATGTAAGTACTGTTTCATATAACGAAGAAGAGCAGGGCCTTAGGCTAAGCATCAGGCATGAAGTGTTTAGAGAATTAATTTGCCCATTGCTGGCATAACGAGGGTGGGTGGCCAATCCTCTTCCTCCCAATCTCATCTGTCCACCAACTACGTACAGTCGGTGTATTCATTAAAGTTGATCTGGCTAGGTGTGCAAGTGGAGCGGAACACTCAAACCAAAGTTCTGCTCTGGCGGCGATTTGAACCCCGGTCTCTCATTTGACAGTTCAGCAGGCTAACCACTACACTATCAAGTGTGTCCTAATTCTGTACTCCAATGACTGCAGCTTGCAAGAGGGACTCCACTTAATGACCAGGACAGGTTGTTCCAACTTCCATCGTCTCATGCCTCAAATTCAGATTACATGATCATTAAAAGGAATGAATAAATATATGCCACTATATAAATAAAGACGGCCAGTCATAAAAAGCGCCATCCTTCTTTGACGTTAACATCAAACTTTACACATGATAAAACAGAGCCATGATCAGTCTACTGTGAACAATTACATCAATAATTTTCCTGCTTTGCCTTGTGGCAAATTCGGAATTGATAAAACAATTATTAACCATTTTAATTACAAAACTGTCTATTATCTGCACTGACAGCAAAATTTTCTACTAGAAGTACAGTGGCCTGCTACCAACAATGGTGCTATATAAGTCATGGTGATTAAACTGACAACATGATCAGCACTCGTATGTAGAGTGGCTAAGTCCAACAGTTTTGCGTGTGCAAAACTGTTGGATAGCAATGTTTCATTACTTATTTTATAGGTTCCACTATAAATTCATAAAATGATGTTATATAAATTTCAAAGTTAGATACAAATACCAACTAAATAGAGTTTAGTTAATTAATAAAAAGAATACTGATTTATGTTTGCTGATGATAATTATAAATACCCCGTTTCTTCTTATTGTGGTCCGGATCTGGGTCGAAGTCGGACACGAACTGACCCAATTCCGTGACCTTTCCAAATTTCATACGACTACAAAAGAGAGCAGAGAAATACCGTTATTAACAACATAAAGTTGGTGTCTACTAAGCCAGACCAGTCAAGTCCAGATCATTCAAAGCAAACGTACTCAAAGATAATTATCTCTCACACAAAACACTATATTAAAAAATAAGTAAGATAAAAATGTCTTCCTACTAATGATATTCCATTCTTTTTCTCCATCACAATTCATATCACCTCTACCACCATACTACACTACCACCATACTACACTACCACCATACTACACTACCACCATACTACACTACCACCATACTACACTACCACCATACTCGAATACATACTATACATGTTAAATTGTCAGTTAATAAATACTAATCAAAGCCAGAACTTTTAAAATAAAATCATGATTACAGCATATAATCACATCAAAAACTAAACTTAAAATAAAATCATGATTACAGCATATAATCAAAAGCAAAAACTAAACTTAAAATAAAATCATGATTACAGCATATAATCAAAAGCAAAAACTCTCTTAGAAACTGCTGACCCGGCATTTGGTCGATGCCACAGAATGTCAGGATTGAGAAGTGAACTGTCGATTCGCAAGTTGTCTCTGAAATTGTTCATCGCCTTCGCAAAGTGCTGTCCGCCGCTGGTGTCTCTGGCGAGGTAAGTGTTCTTCGAACTCACAGATTCATTCCCAGTACTCAGGTTGCCTGTACTCTTCTCTGAACTTGCATCGCTCCCTGAAAAACAAACGTGCACATAATCCATGAACAGCATTAAAACCATTTAGTCATTAAATCAAATTTATATAGCATCTGTTCATGATATCTACTCATTTTCAGTCATTCAGCCTCCAAATTTATATAGCACCGCATCAATATATTAATTCAAAAGCGCTTGCAATATACAGTAACGATTTTTCTGACCAACAGCCGAATATATCCCTCCCGATATAATCCTTCAATGACAAGTGTGCAATAAAAGTGCATGAGAAACGAATGCAGTCAAAGGGTAGAACACTTACCTAGAGAACTGAATGGCTTGGACATTTCACGAATGCATATGAAATTTTTTTAATATTTGCTTGTGCGGTATTATAACATAGCTACAAGACGTCGTCAGAAAACATTAAATTCTAGAAATCGTTACATTACAATTTTAAATGGGAACAAGTCCAGCAAGAATAGATTTAATTTGCAATTAAAATGTTTGTTAGGTTGATAAATGTCAATAGTACTCAGCATTTTTTTCCACCACTCACCCGTTCGTTTGCGTCGATAGTCAATGGAATCTTGCATTAGGTGAGACGTGTTAAGAAGATCGGTCACGTACTTTGTATAAATCTCACTCTTCAAAAAAAGAGGATAATAGACCTACAAGAAGATAGGAGACGATCAGTCTTTCTCTGTTCACCACAACAGACAGTCAGTGGTACGAAGTGTCAGTAACTTCATTATCTTGTCATATTTTGACATTTTTCAAATGCAATGAAGTTATTGCAAATCTGCCCTGATGGAGATTTGAACCCCAGCCTCTGGGCTAAAAACAAACCAGGTTCACCACTGAACTGTCACTTATATCGCTGGACATTTCTAGATGTGCCTTCGGTTTACATCATTTCCAATAGAAATTATTCTCAAAGAAGAATCTGTTTTAGAATTCTTTCATGTTCAGACTTCTGATGCGAATGGTTTTTCGGAGTAACGGCACAGATTTCCTGTGGAGAAAGCGTTAGAGCAGTTTTCTAACTCATTTATCGCGAGTCGTTTGTACAAAGCATCCAAACTTCAACCCACCCACCCACCCACCTCTATAGAAAGACATTCCACAGACACAGTACACATCAACATTGATGACAGTATTGATTCCCACCTGTTGCATTCGCTGGAGGACCAGCTGTAGTGGCAACTGGAAGCAGTCAGGAAGAGGACCCGCCTCTCGACAGATGTTCGATTCCACCCTCAAACGCACTCTATCATCAAACCTCACCGTCTGTGTCGCTTGCATAGAGATGTACCTACAATCCAAAAACCAATTGTAAATGCAGAACAACATTTCAATAGTGTAATGTAATAACTTATTTAGCGATCCTTCAATAGTCCAGCGTCTCTAAAACTTTTTTCCGTGGCCCTGTAATATTTTTGTTCTTCACCTTCATGACTCACTTAATTTGAATCACCTTTACTGGCTAGTAGGTTAAATGAAACAGATATGATTTCTCTATATGGATATGTGTTTAGGAGATGCCTAGATAGTTGCCATGGGATCTACTGACTGACTGACTGAGTGCTTGTAGCATAAAAAAATCTTTTTATTTATTTAATCAAAATTAATTTAATTTAATATAAAAAATGCTCCACATACTAACAAGTGATCACAATATACTTAGCATATACACTAAATAAATGATGACTATATACTTAAAAGAAATGATTGAACATACTACCACACGATCACCTACCTGTCACTGCATACTCACTTATCATAGATGATCATAGCATCATTTTGTGCTTCATTGCCATCATACTCTTCACTTTGGGAAACCAGGTGGTGTTGGAAACTGTCAAGGTCAAGGAAGCACTGGAGCAGACTCAAGGTCTTCTCCTCTTCCATGAACTGAACAGAAACAATGAATCACAACAAAACCATAATGAACCAAAATCCTAATAAACTGAAATGTGCCATTAGCAAAGATAATGAGTCTTTCACATACATAGATAGTAGAATTATTTCAAAAGCATATACAGTGATCACTGACCTCAATAGAGAATAGCGTTAAATAACTGCAGAATAATAATAATAATAATAATTTTCCCTCTGGGAAATCAATGTAGCTTGCCATTAAACTGTTATGAATCTGAGGCAAAACATGGCTACCTCCATAAGAAAATTAATAGAAAAATAATAATAGTTTGATAGTGGACACTGGATCATATACCTCTGTGAAGTATGATAAAGCCGTGTCGTTGTATAAGATGTCCACTAATTGGAGCTGCGAGAGAATGTCAATCTGATGCTTTACGTAGAAAACGCTCTGCAGAAAGTCGGAAAAGTATCTGTCGGAAAAAAGCGAAATCCATTTTAAAACGCTGCTATCACGCATTGGAAAGCTTATTCACAGAAAGAAGGCAGTCTGTGACACGATTCATTATTTACTGATATCTCAACTTTACAAAGAAGATAATATTACTCTTTGTTTATTGTTATCAACTAAGGCAGCACTTTAGAAATTATTGAGATTATTATCATCATTGAAAATGACACTCAATTTCCTTAAGCTAAAAGGCCATTCCAGCATAACTTTTAGCATTAAATAGGCTTCAGCATAGTTACATTCCACTATAAATGCCAGCACATTTACTTTTAGTTGAAAACTTTCAGCATAATTACTCTCAGCATAATTTCATAATGCTAAAAACTGTAAGCATAATCTGCTTAGTTACAAATTTTCAGCATAAATAAAATATTTTAGTTAAAATTTTTCAGCATAATCACTTTCAGCATTATTACTTAAGTTCAATTATTTATTTATTCTGAAATTTGATACTGCCCTTCTTCCAACATTTTTTTGGCTCAGAAGTGCACATGCCTCGACGGCGCAATTGCAGTTGTACTGTAGAGCAATCGTGTGCAAAGAACTTGCTCAAGGTCCCTACACAGTGATGCCTCGGACGAGTTCCTAACCCGCTCACTCAGCGCACAATGAGCGTTTTGGGCCGACCGCTCTAACCAATCGGCTACCATTCCATACACTTATAGTTCAAAATTTTCAGCAAAAATTCCTTTCAGTATTAAATTGTATTCAGTCATAAGGTAACTCCACTGTACTTGCTCATAACTCGTGAATTACAGTAACCACGCAGTTTAACACAGCTCAACGTCATCTAAGCAATTAAGTACCTTGTTTCCATGCGTCCAAAGACGTATTGCTGACACCTTTCGAAGCAACTCGGATCGACTGTTCCGTCCTCGTGACAGATCCGTCCGATCGTCTGCGCTCGGAGATCTTCGCTGATTTCGATTGGCTGGGAGCAGTCAGGTGACAAATACTTGGAGAATATAACGATCGCATCATTTTCAATGCCTGAAAAGCCAATGAAACTGGTAACTTGTAAACACAACATCAATAAATGCAACTAATCATTATTAGTAGTAATAATTAAATATGTAGCATGTGCACATTCACACTGAAATGCGAATCTGAGGCGTGGATAGTCAGTCGTCAGGAGAAGGGGCAATTTTATTTCAAAACCATTGAAAGTCAAAGAGAAATAGTGAGTTTTGAGCTGCCTTTTGAAGGAAGGAAGTGAATTTGAGCTACAAAGAGAGAGTGGCAGCTGATTCGATTCCATGGAATACACGAGAGCCCATGATATTAACAAGAAGCACATTGATTCATCGAATCTGGGAATTTCACCAGGGCTGGTCTTCTGAAATATGGATCAATAACTGGTAACAAAAATCAAAGCACACCTTCAACCACAATTCTTTGAACAGAGCCGGAAAGACGAACGGGTCTTATTCAAACAGACAGAGGATGTAGCAAATTCCATAGATTATGAAAAGCTACAAAGATAGTGAAGTGATCTTGTTCAGACTGGTGTCAGAAGAAGAGTCACTGCATTCGATGAGGAAGAAACGGTGGCAAAAGATGACAGACACATCGGTAATTGTTAGCAGAGGAACAGACAGGTGATGGCAGCAGCAGTGATTGTTGTAATAAACATCATCACTACTACCACCATACAGCACCCCCACCACCATCTTCAAAACCACTAAACACAACAACATTGAACACCTAGAAAGAGCTTTCATTGAAGCGGTACTCTACATAAATGCCAGATACAAATTACAATTAACACCACCAACAAAAGAAATGTCACCCAAACGACACCACTAACAAAATCACCATCAGAATACAACACCATCATCAACACCATTACAGCCTAGAAGAGGTCACCATCATACTCACTCTTACGCAAGTTCTTTTGAAACGTAACCTCATCAATGCACGCATCTTCATTCGGACTGGAAAGATTTGAGCCTGAGGATATTTCTAATCCTGCATCCAAAGCAACGTCCACAGAAGAATGTGAAAGAGAACCAACAGATGGCAGGACGTCGTCCTCGACACCGCACGGTTTCGGCCCGGACGAATTTCCTATCGGTGCTAACGAAGGAATGTTGTGAGCGCCGCTCTTGGCGGCTGCGCTCGGCTCTCGAGCGCTCACCAGAGATGCTGACTCACAGGCGATTTTTGGCACAGAGGTTGGACTATTTGACGGGGAATTCTGCGAAAACTGTTCGTGTCCATGGGCGGTAACCGACCCGGGATGACCCTGAATCCTCTTTTCCACCACAGTCGAAGCGCAGGAAACAGCAGAATTCTGTCGATCGACATTCGGAGTATCCTCGGAGGGCGGTTCGTTCCTGTCGGCTGCGGAATCAGTATTCGTTCCTCGTATCGTTGGAGTCGAATGGAGTGGCGCCGACGATGGCTCAGAGGTCATTCGCGTGATTGAAGTGACCTTGAAGGTCTCAGCATCGAGCCAGAACTTGACGAGATTGGCGGCCGCATGTGTCTCCATGAACTGGAGGAAGTGAGGCAGAGCATCCCGGTCACGAAGCACCTGGTCCAAGGTCTTAGACAGCTGCGAGGCTCTCGGTGGAGGCTTCATTTCTGCAGATGGACCTGAAGGGGATTCAAAGGTAAACTCCAAAAATTATGGCATCTCATTTGGGATAGAACACAACAGCTGCAAGCCCCGTTTTAGGCCACGACAAAATAACAGAATGGCTCCTAACATGCTGTTGGGTGCTTTGCTCTGCGACAAGAGATGAACTTCTAGTAATAAGGGCCCACTTGGTTACTAGGCAGTGCCGTACTTTCTTGGCTGTGGGTCCTTCAATATGGAACGACCTCCCACTTGAGATCCACTTTTTGATTGTGGCCCATTCGTCAGATTTTTCCAGGTCCCTCAAGTCTTTTTCTTCAGTCGTGGCTGAACCGGGAATGCTCCTGAGTAGGTTCTTGAGGGGTGCTACATAAATGCTCAGAATAAATGAACGAATGAATAAAGTTATCTAGTCAAATCTTGTTTAACTCGTTATCATGTATTCTTACTGTTTCATGTAATCATGTTGCAGTTGGTTTATTTAAATAACTTTAACTAACTCCTGGGCCTACAATAGTATTTCTAATCCATTATGATTTCATTCTTGGGTTAACAAGAAACTCGTGATAAATAAAATGAAGAGATAACGAGAATGCTTGACCTGACAGTTCAGTTGTTGCTGTTTCTGAAGATTCAATATAGATAAAAGGAGTTTTCATCTTTGATTGCTTTGAAGGGGATGAATTATTTGAGGATAAAACTAAAACAAATTGGCAATCAGTAATCAGCTTAATTTGTAATCGTTAAAGTAGCCTAATTGGTAATAATTAAATCAGTTTAATTGGAAGTTATAAGTCAGCTGAACCAATCATAGCACTAACATATTTGCTATTGTTCTTTGTAATAAGAGAACTAGTTAGAGCATTTGTGAACTTAAACCAGTTCATGGTTCACCCTTATTGTAATGGTGAACCATGGTTTCCATAAACCAATCAACAAAATGTCACTTAGTTCCTGGATCTCAAACAGTTCTTTTCCTTCTTTTGGTCTTCTGTCTTATTAGACAATGTCCTACAGCCAAGGAAATCCAGTGTCAGCGACTCAATTTTCTTTTCAAAAGTCATCTCCATTTTGGTCTCTTCTTTCCATCAACAGCAAACAGAAGGCTTGGAATGTATTCTATTTTGTTGGGATTCGAGCCTTGGACAGACAACCCAGCATATAAACCCATTTTCTATAAGGCACACATCCCACAATGCCACTTACCATATCCTGACTCACTTGAAATGAGGTCACCATTTCCTTCATTCGTTGATACATCACGAGATAGAGAACTTTGCGAAGAGACAGACTTTGCTGATCGACTGGCCGATTGCTCTACAACTAAGTAAATGTGCTTAAACTGCTGTTATAACGACAACAATGACACTTGGACAATAATGAGTCCAACAACTACTGTCTACTGTTATTGTGCTACAAGCAACAATTACTATTAACAACTAATATTAATTGGCATATGCAATAAGTTATCATGATCACCAGAAACCAATATTTTTAATAAAACACAAGATGATCAACTAATGGTATAGGGATATATCATTACTTGACATTATGGTTGAATGGCTAGGTTACTCTTTAATGTATCGTTTATATCTTTATGGCAGCCTGTTAGGTGTCCCTCCGTTTTACTGCTCATTTTTATCATCATCCCTAGAGTTTGAGATACTGTTGCAATCTTATGAGTATCAAAGATACGTCCTTCAAGCCTGTGTATGAATATGATAATTATCAAGCCAAACTTATCTCTCACTCTTCTTCACAAAAAAACATATATTTCGTTTTGTCACTTAACTTGATAATATGCAGACCACACATGCACAGTAGTAAAGTGAAAGAGAGGACAAAAGAATGGCACTTTATACCAACATCTCCGCGTAATGCAAACGGCTGTTAAATAAATCAACACCGTTTATTTTATTTAAATGAATGGATCGCTATTATGTGCTTTGTGGCTGTTGCCTAATCTACACTGCAATATCTATGCAACAACTATCTTTGAATTTCTGGTCTCATCTCTTTAGGAGCTTTATTGACTATAATTTAAGTGAATAATTAAAAGGTTTACAATGTAGGGCCATTCACGCAAATGATTGGTGGGGGCGTGGCCCTGGGACGAAAGCGGACGACAGTCCAATTTCCGTCGTCCTGATCGGGAACGTCAATACGAACGCCTGCTTTCGTAAATGCTAATTTATTATATCAATACCTGATTTGCGTCTGAAGAAAGGGATCGAAAACGACATATCAAGTGTTCAACGGGTCCGATGCAATCAAAAACAATGTCATCTGTGTTTTATGCAATGACAGAATCGTAAAAAATTTCGTCAAATAAAAGTAAATAATACCGACGACCTAATCGTTGAATTGTGGGTAAACCGCCATTTTTGAACAAAGACATAATATTTAAGATAGCATGTACTCCGAGCGCAACGACTTCTATGGTGACGCCATTTATGCTACCTTGTTTTGCAGAACTTTTAAACTCGTAACGCTGATCGTAATCGTAATCTCCAAACTTCTAAAGCACTACTCGTAACTCGAAGTCATGCACATGGCAAGAGGGATTGTCCTAGGGGTAGTCAGAAACCTGAGGGTGAGACGGGACAGAGTAACTATTCAGTATTCAGATGGGTCACCGTAGGTGTAGTTAAAGACTGGGAAAACAAGGTTTTCCGAAAGAGTTTTAGGTTTCTTAGGTTATTTATTTTTTGTATAGCTTTTTACCCTGCGCAGTCCAACACCGGGCACAAAACGACGATCGAGGAGTAGGCACGAACGATCATTCCTTGAGTCAATGAAAGAGCGACGAAACTTTGGCTCCATCTGGCGAATAAAGTTGATGAGGAATACGCATCTGCAGCATGATCTTACTAACGAAGACTCCGGTGCGTGAAGAAGGACATGTGAACAGCAAAGTAAAATAAAATTCCAATAAAGTTTAAACTAATGACTTTTAAGTCTTATAAATAAGAAGCATGAAACTGTTACCTTTGTGATTTAAAAACGCCAGAAATGCTTAAAACCTACCATTTTGAAAACGAATTGTACAGCCCTGGTGTCGTTTAAGTCTAGAATTGTGAAGTGCAAATGAATTCTTGACGATGTGTAGCTTCAGTTTGAATGGGAGTCAGATGTGATCGCTAGAGGCGCTTGAGGCGGGGTATCCGAAACAAAAGCGGACTATCAGCATTTTCCTCGTCAGCTTTATTCGCCAGATGGAGCCAAAGTTTCGTCGTTCCATCATTGACCCAACGAATGATGGTTTGTTTGATAGATCAATTCTCAAATTGTCCTTACCAAACTTCTCAATCCCAATCCTCTTTCTCCATATCTTTCTCTTCCACAGCTTCCTCATTCCTCCCTTCTCCTCCTCAGATCCAGTAGCTCCCTCTTTATTTTCAGAGATGATAAGAATTCGGTCAACAGGGACCAATTATAAGGATCATAGGATTCCTTATCGGTCGAAGAAAGACTACAGTCTATACCGTCAATCAAATAGTGAGTCATTGGGAAAAGTAATTAATTAACTGCTTGATTAACAGACAAATTAATAAACTAACTCCAGAACAAAAAACACTTTTTAGGATGATTTCTCAGAGCTCGAGGGATCATGTCTACCTCGGGCAAATAAATGAATAAACCAGTCAGTGAATTATATCAGTCGATGAGACAGTTAACCGTTCATGCAGTAAACCAGTCAGTAAACCAGTCAGTAAACCAGTCAGTAAACCAGTCAGTAAACCAGTCAGTAAACCAGTCAGTAAACCAGTCAGTAAACCAGTCAGTAAACCAGTCAGTAAACCAGTCAGTCAGAATAATCCAATTTAGAGTTCTTAGACATTTGTCTTTTACTGTTGATTAGGCGCAAGAAATCGGCCAGACAGACAGACAGACTTTCCATTTGTCTGTATGTTTTTTCAATATGTTCTTCCTATCTATTTTTTCTGTTTTCAGTCAGGATAATATACAAATACAAACAGGCATACAAACGTGTACATATACAGAAGAACGGACGGATGGATGGACAGACGAAAGAATAACTAACAGACGCACACAGATAAACAGAGAAGTTGGAAGGCAAGCATTGACATAAGTCATTTGTTGCAAAAGGCGGACACTCGCTAAGGTGAGCGATAATATGGGAATTGACATCAATGTTAATCTTAGACAAAGACAGACTGCAAATCGCACCTTTGGGCATACTACGGATGCCCTTCGGCAGCAAAATGGCACTGCCTGGTTTTACCCTCGATTTATTCACCCTTCTTCGCTGCGTTCTGTCGGAAAGTCATATCATCAAGGATCATAAG
>OY365821.1:2664943-2667443 GCA_959347315.1 Bimastos eiseni
AAATACGTTACAAAATACATTGGGGGTCTACATTGTTTGCACACAATGCATTCGAACCCGCAAGAGAGTGAGAGAGGCGGAGAGGATGATGATGATGATGACGACGACGATGACTACGACGACGATGATGATGATAAAGAAGAAAAAATAAGGAGAAGAAGAAGAAATATAAAAGGAGGAAAGATGAGAACGAATTAGGAGGAGGAAGAATAAAAGGTAGCAGATCCGCATTTCTTAAGAGTCACGATCCAAATCCAATTTGCCCCACATGACGGAGCCTACGTTGAAACTCCCCAGAAACACCGAAATCCAATTGTTCGATGACGTCGCCATCTTAGGGCGCCCGCAGCCTAAACACGTGACTGACCTTCCCGTAATCTGGGTCAAGGTCGGGCTGCCGTCTATATACCCACGGACCACGGTCAATAGGTGGCGCGTTGCGCTATTTCTTTGGCGTTGAGTGCGTTCTCTTGGGTGATAATATTGTTTCTGCTTATAGATTTGCGGACGCTTCTGTTTCTTGCTCTTTGTTTCGTTTCTGCTTCCTTATTGAAAATCCTGGTTTCTTTTCATTGAAATTTGATATCATCCTTCTTCCAGCATCTTTTGTTCAGAAGTGCATACGCCTAGTCAAATGCAGTTGTACTGCAGAGCAATTGTGCGCGACGGACTTGCTCATGGTCCCTACACAGTGACTGACGCCTCAGACGAGGGTCGAACCCGCTCACTAAGCGCACACTGAGTGTCACGGGCCGACCGCTGTAACCAATCAGCCACCGTGCCAACCATTATCATGGTAGAAATCATCGTTGTTGTTTTCATCATCGTTATGATATTAATATAAGTCGTTGTAGGCGTCATCATCATCAACAACAATAACACCAAAAATTCTGCCGTCATAATTAGTAAACTCACTGATAAACATTGTCAGTATGCATAGCGACCTACATACATGCTTATACGCATATACATTTTATGTATGTATGTATGTATGTATGTATGTATGTATGTATGTATGTATGTATGTATGTATGCATGCATGCATGTATGCATGTGTGAATGTACGTAGGTACGCACGCACGTATGTATTCATTGTATCAACCAATTGGAGCAATATCGATAAATATTCTATTGATAAAATCTGTTCATTCGTGTGGACACAAAAATGGCGTTGGGCGTCCATTCAATGGGGCGAGCGTTGGTGAAGGATTAAACCTTCATTAAACCCCCATTAAACCCTCATTGGGAAATAAACAGTGTTGGAGCCACAGGGTCGCCCTCAGTGAAGGCTCAAGACTATCCAACAGAGGAGGCCGCGAGGGGTCGAACTTGATATAGGGGCCAGTTTGATGTCTAGTATCTTCATAACTGAAAGTGGATTTAAATATCGAGGAGCACTCACTTAATGGGGCACTAGTCCCTTCTGCCAACATTCTGTTGAGCCGATACTATCGCCCGACCAAAACGACCAAGGTCGTGTGTCCTCTATCTTACAGGAATGGTGGTTACTCGTCAATATTTCCGTATGCACGTTTTAATCTTAAAATTAGTTGTAAATTCTGTTACTATTTAAAAATATGTTGATTTTAACCTCCAAAAGCATTTTTTTTATTTTGCTGACTTAGTTATTCGTCAATTTCTCTTAATAACTAAAAGTTAACGAATCGGTTATTATATCAAGAAGATGTGAAAATTCTGGCACCCGATTATCGCCCAAAAACATATTGGTACTTGGATCATGGCCAATATGTTTTTGCCATAATAAATAATAATTATTCGAGTACTTTTACAGAAAAGTGTAGGCCCTACATTAGGCCTACATTACTTAAGGCAGAGACGTTGCCCACACGAGAGCGCAATACTACGCTCGAATCAATCAAGCACGCGTCAGGGTTTTGCGGAGATTAGTAGGAACTGTAGAAAGAGAAATGACGGTTGACACGTCATGAATGTTTTCTTCGAGACCCGACTAACTCAATCACCATCTGACACGTGGCTATCCACGTGACACTAGCCCGTTCCATAATAGGGTTATTCGGCGCTCCCTCTAAATAAATCATCGGGAATTAATCCAGAGTACCCTGTCACGGCGGGCTGGACTGTCACGATACTTCGTTCATTCTTTCTTTCGTTCGTTCATTGGTTCGTTCGAGATATATTCATTCATTCATTCACTCACTCATTCATTCACTCGTCCTTTCAGTCGCTCATTAAAATTAATTCACTCTTTAATTCATTAATTCGTTCGTTCATTCATTCATTCACTCATTCATTCATGTGCTCAGTCACTCATTCACTCATTCATTCGCCCATTTATTCGTTCATCCATTTCTTCATTCATTCATTCATTCATTCGTTCGCTCATTCATTCATTCATTGCTTCGTTCTTTCGCTCTGTCAACAGTTCATTCACTCATTCACAGGCTCGTTATTTATCATTCATTCTAAGCGTCCAGATATGTTCTGTCATATTCCCATAAATGAAGCAAGCCATGTAAAA
>OY365821.1:2672443-2677443 GCA_959347315.1 Bimastos eiseni
TTGACTGATTGATTGATTGATTGATTAAATGAATGAATGAATGATTGATCGATCGATTGATTGATTGATTGATTGATTGATTGAATGAATGAATGAATGAATGAATGAATGAATGATTGATTGATTTATTAATTGATTGATTGATTGATTGAAAAACAAAGAGGTGAGCAGAATGGATGAATGGATGTATGATTTGGTCTTAGAACGGATGAATGGACAGTGGAAAGTAAAAATGGCCTCTCTTTTGTACCAGTGAACGGAGGAATGGAGCGACGGATGGACAGTCAGATGTACGAATAAAGGCGTTGACGGATGGATGGATGGATGGACGGACGACGGATGGACAATGTCCGGCCGAAACTAAGCCAAGTGGACAGCTGGAGCTGGACAGGAAAGAACTGGACAAAGAATGTTGTGGACAATTTGTCAAAATTCCGGCATATGGAAGCCAGCCTTCGTTCGTGTAGTCGACTCATCACACAGAAGGTTTATCCATGGTGCGGAAGATGCAAGAGTTGAAAGGACTCCTGCGCTCTGCCAGTCCCTAGCCTGCATAAAAGAGGAGGGCGACGCTAATGATCTTTGCTATAACACAGCGTTGTTCAACTGAAACTACTACACTGTCACTGCCTGCACTCTGGCAGTGCTAGTCCCAAGCCAGGATAAAGTTGGAGGGCGACATAAACGATCTTTGTTATCACACAGTGTTGTTGTAGGCTTTACTGAATATTCTAAAACTTAAAGGCGCTGTCCAGCAGGATGATGATGGTTCAGTAATTAGGATTCGTTGTAATATCGTATTCTTTGTAGCATAGGTCGTTTAGTTGTGCGGGTAAGAAATAAGAAGGAATTTAAGTTCATCAGGATTTTTCGTTAATGAATCATTAATTTGTGCCAGACCAGAAACGTTCACTAGACAATGAGCTCATCATAACACTTCATATATACCGCACACAATGCATTTATGAGTTATCGCTAACAGTAGATAATTAATAATTACATTGTAGGCCTATTGTATCACATTGTGTTGTATTTAAGCAGACTTAAAGCTCCTCTGATAGATGAGAACTCCTCCGCTGGTTGCACTCTGCCAGCGCCAGTCCCAAGCCTGGATAAAGGAGGAGGGCGTCGTTAAACTGCCGCAACCAACATCTAGTAGGTGAACCGTTCAGATGCGCTTCCATATCATTAACTATAATAATTGTATTGCTGAGAATAATTTCCTATAAACTATCATAGGCCAAGTTGTTTATATATAGATAATTATATAAAACATATTATGTTCAACGTCCAGGTGATGTGATCAATTCTTGTCAACTATTAATTGACGGAAGTTGATTGAAATGATCGCTGAGGGGTTTCTGTTGTCACACGTCGTGTTAAACGCTTTGAGATAGGTATTGCCACTGAGCTAAACACATAAAGTACGAGAGAGAGACAGATAGACAGGCATACAGAGAAAGAGACAGTGGGAGACAGAGAGACAAAGAGAGGGGGAGACAGAGAGAGAGAGAAAGGGCGGGAGAAAGAGGGAGAGAGGGAGATACAGAGACGGAGACAGAGATAGTAACAGAGACGGAAACAGAGCGGCTGAGAGAGACAGAAGGAGAGACAGAGACAGCGTAAGAGACAGAAATAGAGACAGATATAGAGAGACAAAGACAGGGATAGAGACAGAGACAGAGATAGAGACAGAGGCAGAAACAGAGACAGGGACAGTGACAGAGACAGAGACGGGTACATAGGCACAGCCAGCCAGAGACGCAGACTGCCAGACACAGAGCCAAATAGACATACAGAGACAGAGATAGAGACATAGACAGAGATTTGACACTGCAAGCGTCTGTCTCAGCATAGGGCAACCAATTTGAGTCTGGAATCTCTGAGGAGATGGCTGATGCTTTTCTTAGAGGTCGGGATGGATGGGTGCATGGACAGGGCGAAAATCTGGACCAGTCGTTGGGGATTCGTCTATTGCTCGCTGGAGATTTACGAGCAACAGTGCTCATCTTCAGTTGATGAGCAGTGCTCATGTCTTTTTCATGAGCTTCTGGCTTTCAGGGAGTTGAGGAGAGGCGTCGATATATGGACTCGACCCTAGCGTCGCTGCGAGGCTCACTAATGGCGGCGCAATGTAGAAGGCGAGTACTACACACATCGTGTGTGTAAGGAACGAAAGCAAAAGTTAGACTGAACAATTGCATAGTTATGCTTCTGGCTCATGCTGTGATTGAGACCTTGCAGGGTCCACGACTTTATCATCATGGCCTCGTCATCACCTCATCATCGTCATCGTCGTCATCATCATTTTTGCAATTATCATCATTATCTTTACCATCATCAACTTCATCACCATCAGCGTGGCCGTCGTCGTCATCATCATCATCGGTCGATCGGTCATTCAGTCGTTTGGTAAATGGGTCACTCGGTCGTTCGGTCATTCGGTCGTTCGGTCAATCAGTCGGTCGTTCACTCGGTCGTTCGATGGGGCAGCATCCAAGATAGCGACTCAAGGCGCGAACTATCGCCGCAGAGCGCATGCGACATCGACTCGCCTGGACGCGCGCTGTCGTTTCAAAGACCGATGGACTCCAGACCGAGAAACGTCCTAGTTCGTGCAAGAATAAGGACTTCGCCTGGCTTCAGGCAGGAGGGAACGTCGCAACGTCCCATAGCCCGGCAGAGCAGGGACCTGGCTGCTACTACCGCAGACCGCTGCTTCCTCCGACAAGCCACCCACCGATTGGTCGGAGTACACCCCCTGTGGTCTTGCTCGTTCGTGTGGCTCGAGTTGCGCTCTGAGGCGTCCGATGATAAGCGAAAATAAACAATTAGTGGAAGTCGACAAGAGTTGTACGCACTGCGGAGAAGAGAGAGAGACAGACAGACAGACAGGCAGACAGACAGACAGACAGATAAACAGAGAGAGAGAGAGAGAGAGGCAAGGTACGTTCAGAACAGAGAGAGAAAGAGTGAAAGGGAGAAAGATTGAGAGGGAAGTGAGGCCGACAAGAGAAACAGAAACAGAAAGAGAGAGAGAGAGAGAGAGAGAGAGAGAGAGAGAGAGAGAGAGAGAGAGAGAGAGAGAGAGAGAGAGGCAAGATAGGTTCAGAACAGAGAGAGATAGAGTGAAAGGGAGAAAGATAGAGAGGGAAGTGAGGCCGACAAGAGAAAGAGAAACACAGAGAGAGAGAGGGGGGGAGACAGACAGACAAATAGACAGAGACAGCGAGAGAGACAGAGACAGAGGAAGACGGAGACGGAGAGAGAGAAGGGAGGCTGAGAAGAGAGAGAGAGACAGACAGACAGACAGAAGGTAGAACGACCGACCGACTGACCGCAAGGGGCTTGCCTGATCAACCACCGCCTTCTTCCCTTCTGGTCGAACGGCGCTTAATCGAAATCTACGCCTCTACTACATCGTTGCTTATGCCAAGCGGGACACGGACTACGTCGCTCGATTAGTCGGTGAAAACATTAGGACGACCGCTAGATAAATCCATGTGGCGGTGGGACCGAGCCATATTACGAGGAACCAAGTCAGCGCAATCGGTAAGCGAACGAAAAATACACCTCCTTTGAGATATTGTTAGTCTTCTTAGAACAATGTTCATCAAGGCATTTATAGCTCATAAAGATGAAGTATCACGTTCGTAATCGTTGGTTACTCACATCCAGAAATTTTGTTGCACGTTTCGATGCAGTGGAATGTGATAGAATGGAATGAGATGGAATGGAATTGGATATAATGGAATAGAATGAAATAGCGTAGATTGGAATAAAATGGAATCGAATGAAATCGAATAGAATGGGAAAATAATTGAATAGAAAATAGAATCGAATCGAATTGAATGGAATTGAATGGAGTAGAATGCGACAATACTAAACAATAAAAAAATAATCAGAGCTCATCATTTGAAAATTGTACGAGATTAGTAATAGTAAATCTAGTAGGCAAGACCTTGAGAGTTATTTTCGCACAGCGTGTTTTGTGTATCGTATTCGGGTAGTACATTACGTTACATTACATTACATTACGTCTCCATGAACGAGTCGTCTAATTTTCATGACAGATAGATGTACCGTGATGTACGTACTCAACTATGCATTGTTATACGTCTCGCCAAGTCTTGGCTGCCGTTGTTGTTTACTTGTAATAAATAATTTCCGATATGAGTGACGTTATGAATGCCGTCTTGCGGCATGAAGTGTCGACTTCGCTTTTATTGCCAATCATATTAAACAAAATTGGAGCGATCAGTCGACAGTGTTGCTATGGTCAATCATGGCTGTAATCATCGTAATCATCATAATCATTGACCTCATCATCATTATCTTCGTCATCATCATCATCATCCTTTTCAATGTAATGAAAACATTGCGGGCATCGTAGAGGCATCTGCCACATCCAATCGAGCCTCATCTGCGTGAGATTCAGTCTGCCGCCGCATCTAATCCAGCTGCTGGACCAGATGTAGTGGAGCTGGAGGATCGTCATGTCGTCAGGTGGACTCAGCGATCAGGTCTCGAGTCTGTCCATTCAGTCGGGAGAAAACAGTAAATACATAAAAAAATATATGTTTATGTGTGACCTACCAAAATGCATCAAGGGAAGGGTGATCTCGTGATCTCAGGAACACTGCTCACTCGCCTTTAGAAGCTCACTCGAATGTGTGCTATGTGACCTCTAAAAGCCTGTGTAAACTTCTAAATACACGCACACACACACACATACTTAATCTACATATATACGTATATATATAAATGTATGTATAAATATATGTGTTTGTGAATGCATAGGTGTTTGCCTGTGTATGTGTGTGTATGTGTGTGTATATGTCTGTTTGTGTGTGTGCGTATGTGTGTGTAACCTAAAGGCTACTTACTCATCAACTCGTCCCTCTTTAAACGTAGAACTAGGTCTCATCATTCTCTTTTAACTTGCATCAACTCGTCGACCTGACTTCCGGTTTCCATTGGATTTCCACCCATCTTTACCA